>JAPMNZ010947251.1:0-15034 GCA_029875035.1 Pomatoschistus microps | reverse complement strand
AGGAATCTTTGAAGTTTATTGACTCACTTTTATTGTACAAAGAATGCAAAAAACCCCTGATGTTCTGTAACACTGTTGAGGTGCGGTTAATAGTTAGGAGTGAAATCACAAACCATGCAGAAAAAACAAACACGCGGTGCTTTTCAGAACATACACACACGCACACGCTTGAAAGTAAGAAAATGGGAACTGTCATTTTCATGTATTAATACTGTACATAAGTCAGAGTACGCACGGATGGTGACGGCTCACGGGTTAGCAAAGTGCAGCTTCGAGTGAAAGCCTGGAGTGGTGAAGAAGTAGTCACTCTTGTTACTCAAATGAAAAGATGACATGCACCTTGCCTTATGCATACATGGCGAAAAGATAAAAGCATATTTTGTTATAAAACACAGAATACCCCTACACATAGATCCCCCCGAACAACGCAATAAATACAAATGTACAATAACGGTCTCTGTCCTAACTAAAAAAAATGAGAAACCTTTTTTTTCCAAGGTGAGATGAGGACAGAGAGAAACAATCCACAGTCACTGGGGGGAGTTTTTCCAGGTCTCGAAACCTACGTTTGGTTTTTTCCTTGAGTTATTTGTTATCCAATCTCAGCATCTGCTCCTTACCATTAACTGTTAAAGATTTTAACTGGCCGTCCTCCTCCACTTCCACTCGCTCCTGGCCGTTCTCCACGATCCTGCGATAACAACACTGTGGTTATTGAACCTATAAAAAGCAAAGCGAATTTTCGACGTGAACTGGACTGATGGGTACCGCTTTGTCGTGATTTTTCTGCCGTTGATAAACTTTGTGGAGGTTGACACGGATTTGAAGTTGCCGCCGCCGCCGCCGCCTCCTCCTCCTCCGCCGCCGCCACCAAACGATGAAGACGAGAATGACGTGAAGCCGCCGCCCATGTTGCCGCCAAAGGAACCAAAACCTGGATTCATGATTGAACACCTCAAATTCTTGTCTTCCTTTTTGTTGGTTAAAATACAGACAATGGGATACAACAACACAGCAGCAAAGATCAGACAACATTGTGGACATTTACGTGTGTGTGCGTGTGTATAGGACTGTGCAGTGATGTGTGTGTGTATGGGTACAAGATCCCATCAGACCTCAGATGCTAAGCAAGGTAGAGGTTGGTTAGTACTGTGATGGGAGCCCTCTGGGAACACCAACTGTGGCTGTAAAGGTCTCTGCACTGACTTCCTGTGGCTCAGAGAATAGACTGTCTGCTACATGTTAATGCCATATGTACCACGTCAGAGTCTGAGGAGCACAGGGTCTGGTCTCCTGCTGGTGCCCAGAGATCGGACTAAACATGGGGAGGCAGAATTTCATATTTATGCAGCTAAAATCTAGAACAGTCTTCCGGAAACATGTGAGACAAGCTTCTACTCTGACAATGTTCAAATGCAGGTTAGCTGTGCATACAACTGTATCGCAAGTGAAGATACAATCCTTCAAAGACATTTGCCTTGACCTCCAAAGAGTCAAACTGTCATTGTGTCCTTGGGCAAGACACTTCACCCACAAAGCCTAGTATGAGTGGGGTGTGTGCGCAAATACTATTATGTAGCAAGTGTACTACTTACTGCCTAAAGAGTTATCACAACATTGATAGAGCAGACAGTTTTCTTCAATGATTTGAGTGATTTGGGTAAGAATTGTGTCCACCTATGGTTATAGAAAAATGAGGAGGTATAACTGCACCTGAATCAAACGCTGAGAAGCCATGATGACCAAATGCTGGGAGACCTCCGAACCCGAACACCGAGCCCCCCATTGGTTGCCGGCTTCCCCCTCTGTGCCGACTGTGAAAGCCCCCGAAGAAATCGTCGTCGTCCCCTGCACAAACACACAAGAACACGTTTGGCGAACTACAAACCAGCGCTAAAACCCAAATCGGAGTTCTGTGCAGATGCTAATTTTAGCTGCTCTCTGTCAATGTGGGTCACCTCAGTGTTGTCACCTTGAACACAGAGCTGCCTGTTCTGGGCTCGTGTCGAACACTAACTGCAGGATTGAGTTACAGCTAAAGACAATCAGCTCAGTCAAATCAGGAATGAGTCTTTGGATCTGAGAAGGAGACGGTGCCGAGGCTGATGTGGAGAGTGTTGTGGATGATTAGAAAGTTAGAGGCTATGGGAAGAAGTGACGCTGGATTCTTCCCAACTAATTCTGAAATGTGGACGTCCATCTCAGCGGTGACTGCATTTTGGTGTAATCATAATTCTCAACACCTACACATGTAAAGGGACCTACATAGTTTAAACATGAACGGCTATGTCTATAAAACTCCAATGTTCAGAAATAATGACATTTTTGAGATGCTAAATATCTAAAAGCCTTCTGTCAGAGTTCAGTTTTTGTATTAACAATCCTGTGGTCTTGAGTTCATAATAAAATGTTTGATAATCAGGTAGTTTTCCAATGAGTCCTTTATCTCCTCCAACAGGCAGCGAAGGCCAACCCACACAGTTACAGTGATGAGTTTTGAACCCATTGATATAACGAATGGGCAGAATGAAAAAGTAAACAAAACACATTTAGAGCAGAGGAAGAAGCGGCACATAAATAGTTTTCAGTTACTTCAAAGGAATAGCAGATTACCTTCTCCAATAGGATGATAAGATGCCAGAGATTTACATTATAATCATAGCGGTTGTGCCGGAAATGTCCCACAGTATCATTAGTAATCAGTTAAATACCAAACACACAAAGCTTCATGATCATTTTTTTTTTTACTAATTTAGTTTAATTGGTTGATTATTGTTTTTTTTTTAAACCATACGTACTCTAGTTTTATGACATCTAACAAGTGGTCTCTATGAAGTTGTTCTCCAGGGGCATCACTTGAGTTTTGTTATGGTCAAATGTAGAAAAATGTACAAGTTTGGACAAAAACTATAACCTTTTTCTGACTGCAATAGTCGGCGGTATAGTTGGCACCACCAACTATTATTGGTTCTCTGTCATTGAAGACGCTGCCTTATAAATAGGAAGTGTCTGTTTGGCTTTGGTGCCAGGTTCTTGTGGATGGTCAGGGCGTTAGCTGGGCCATGTTTGTGTTTTTCCTGTTAAGTCAATCTGGGCAAAAACTGTTTTTATAAATCAAATTTTGGGTTCAAGAGTTTTAGGAGGATTCGGGATCCAAACAACTAATCGATTATCAAAATAATAGTTAATCCCAGCCCCAAATTATGCTTACATGTACAGATGCATACATTTCTTGCAACAGAAAACATATTTTCTGTTGCAAGTTTTTATACTTGCTTCTTTATAATGCTAAAGTTAGAGATTTTATTATATTTTAGTATAGTTATTATTCATTTTCTTATGCTCCGCCAACTGTTCTAAAACTGGGGATGCAACACTGAAATCTCAAGGCAAAGGAGTGAGAATCCAGTGGAAAAGTGGCGTGCACTTTAAGACAAAAGTGGGCCATGTGTGCCTAAAAACAAGCGTCCCCGTTCCTCGCTGGTGCCTGTGGATGTGGATTTTGGCTGAGGGCCCTGGTCGTGTGGAGCAGTGGACCACCGCAGCGCTCTGCTCTCAGACACTGACAGATCCACGCCACCAGCTGCCCACAACACACGCTGCTCACACCCGAGGCTGGAGGCTTTCTTTCCAAGTGGGAGAGAGAGGGAGGGAAGGAGAGAGAGAACGCGCAAGAAACAAGTAAAAATAAATGCCTCATATCCTGTTACAATCCAGGCACAATAAAAGAGCCAACTTGACCTTTGGTAATCAGATGGTGTGGACAGCTTTAGGTCTTCAGAATATACATATTTTTACGGTGACTAACTGTTATGTTCACCCCCGGAGCGGAGCAGGTTTTCTGACACATGGGTCTGCTCACACTTGCCGCTATTACATCTGCTTTGTTTTAATATGGAAGCTATTTTTGAAAACATTCCAGTAGAGTGATGTGGATGGTCAAATCTATCCTCCGCCTGCGTCTGAACTCCATATTTAGAGCTGCGCGGGGTGAAGTACACATGCCTTCCAATCAGCCATTAGCTGATCCCGACCGAACCAGAGCAGGGGCTAAAACCACTTTCGATACAATACAACGTCTGTCGCTGCTCGGGTCAGCGCCGCCACCTCCGATCCGCAAACACAATCCGGCTGAGTTTCACGAAAGACGGAATGTTAAAGCTGGAGATGCCTCTCACCAATAAGAGAAAAAATGTTATGTTATTTTATGTTTATTCTTCTGTTGTTTTAAAAGGTTTAGGACAAACTTGTTTATATACTCTGCAGTTTTAAAAGCACTCGTCAGCAGGAAATCCAAAACAAAACTCAGCAATTTATAGTGAAAATATTTGTGTTTAAACGTGTCTGAACAAAACAATTAGGTCGAGCTGTGCCTGGGTCAAGTTGTTGCGGTCAAGAAGGAGGAAACAGTCAGAAATGCTGTGTCAATGTGAACGAGTCGGTGACCTGCCCTTCTCATCCCCTGTAACTGAACATGCTAAGTATTACACTATTCATTTCCTTCCTTTTCATCAATATACAAATAGCAAATATTATCGTGACATGGCCTGACGTATCACTGCATTATCGCAATCCCTGTCACTATCAGATAAGAGGGAAGAGAAGATTTTGTACTGCCATAAGACTGAAGCACTGCTGAATCACTTCCTCCAATGTCTACATTATAGAAGGACCACAAACTGTTCGTAAAAAAGGTATGACGTCAATACGCCTCTGACTAAATCTGTTGCCTCTAAACATCCTGTGAATACCTAGATCCTGGTCCAGATATTGGGAAATATTCTCAATTCCAGGCGCCTAAAATAAACTCTTATATAACCGCAATATAAATCTAGTCCTAATGTGCCGTCAACACAGTGAGCGTTCTTCCCCATCCATTTTCAGCCACTGTTGAAATAGGTGTAAGAGATGTGCAAAAGCCATTGTCCAGTTAATAGTGAAAGACACAAACAAATCATGATCTTGACACAAAACAACACTGGGGAATAAATCCTCCCTATAAAACAAATTCCCTAACCTCAAACTGTCTTTTGAGGACACTAAAAGGGGGTGATAAGGTTTTGTTACTAAACCAAGCAGGGGAAGACCAGACTCCACCCGTTTCCTCAAGTCTTTAGGTTCAGACTGGATTTACTTGGGGAAATGGGTCCGGTCTGGTTTGGTTGGAATTAAAACTTGCAGCCACTCCGGCCCTTTGAGGACTGTTGTAAACCCTACAGTGATATTTCCTAACACCAGGACTGAGCCTAATGCTGCTTTTTCAAGGTTTGTATTTAAACTATATTCATCCTTTGCTTTATTGTAGATTGGTACAACGCTTTAAACGGTGTGAACATAGTGCATTCACAGTCTGGAGTGTGAATGTGACCTATAATCCATCATTCACAACCTCCAGAATGCATCAGTCTATACGTACACAGTCTACAGTGTTTTGATGCAGCTGACATTTCCCGGCAGAGCCCTCCTGTTGTGAACCTGCGTCACTGCACTGGCTTCAAGAACGGTGAGAACTAATTGCACGTTGCAGCAGATTCAATTCTTACCGAAGAAATCTGCAAACGGATCTCTGCCGCCGAAGAATTCCCTGAAAACGTCTTCTGGGTTTCGGAATGTGAAGCTGCCGCCGCCAAAGTGATCGTAGTGACCTCCTGGGGGCAACATTAACAACACGTTTCATTTCATATTGTTGTTTGGGATTCCAAGCTTCACACTTTGTTTACAGACCGGAGTCACGATGAGCCACTTACCTCCACCGACGCCTCCTCCTCCTGAAAGGCCTTCTTTGCCGTATCGGTCATAAATATCCCTCTTGTTCTCTGCCAGACGTAAAGATAAGATAAAGTTTAGAGTATACTGCGTGGAGATTACGTTGTCCGGTTATTGCTGCCTTCCAGTCATAGTTTTGATGGAAGGGAGTAACGATAATGAGCCTATAGTCAGACATTCCTGGACTACAACAAACAAACTTCTCAGCGACAATAAAGGAAACTCTGACGGTAACAACATTGTGCAATCCTTGTGCCTACAGCCTCGTTTTTCTCAATGAGTGTGCGCGACATACCTTCCACCAATAAATATGTAACACGCCGGTGCCCAAACCCAATAGAATTTATCGAGCTTGTTTTAAAGTTGTGGCTGTCAAACGATTGTCCCGTTTACAGTTGAATGACACTACAGCAGTGGAGTAACACCGGTCTCTGTTTACACACGAGACAACATTAGATTGAGGATTTATCCGATTACTGAAAGAGGTAGGTTTGAAGTGACGAGGCTGATGTCTTTGTGAATGATTAACTCTGATTAACTAAAACATTGATGGTCAGATGACAGTAAAACAAATTGTGAAAGCCATATCTCATAAAACCTGAAGCTAAGCAGTACTGTGATGGGAGAAACTGTTACTGTGTCCTTAAGCAAGACACTTCACCAGCATTGCCTAGAATGAGTCTGGTGTGTGTGAAGGGTTGGTGGTGGTCGGAGGGGCACATACTGGTTAACTCACTTTTGCCAGTGTGTCCCAGGGCAACTGTGGCTATAGTAGTTGTAGTTTATCACCACCGTGTATGGAGTGAGAGAATAATGACATAAGAAGAGTCTTTCAGTGTCCAAAAAAGCGCTATATAAAATTATTATTCGTATTATTGAATATTTCTGTTGGTTATTGTAGCTGATTCTGTTTAATGTTTGGACAAGGGACGATTATGCTAAGTCTTACCATCTGAGAGAACCTCATACGCCTCCGACAGCTCTTTAAACTTCCCCTCGGCTTCGTCCTTATTGTCCGGGTTCTTGTCGGGGTGCCACTTCAGGGCCAGTTTCCTGTAACTGAACCACACAATATTTCACATCAGTAACGAAAGTCCACAGCACATAATACAGTTGAGGGAGAGGAACTCGATGTCAAACAGAGCATTTATGCAGAAATAGGGCTGCAGCTGTAATAGAAAATAGTTACCCATTTACAGAGACTACACAGACTAATACAGCAATCGTGAATAATGAAAGTAATAGCTAAATGTGTGAATATAGTCAAGCTTTCACTCCTTTTTTTGGTTAAAGGCTGTTTTTTTTTTAAATACAAATGTGCTACAGAATAACGGCTATAAGACTAGTTCTTAGTGTGTAAAAGGGGCTGGCTCATCGTTTTGCATAATCGACCAAGACAAAGGCCCAGTGTCCGAGAGGCATCCGCTGCATCAGCTGTTTGTTCAGATGCAGCACGGACTCTGGGGCTGAAGGTCACAATACTCACAATTCACCTAATCCAGGGTCCGGACTCGTAATCTGGATTTTTTCAATACTGTGGTTCTCATTGGTTTTTGCGTTTTGAAATCACAGACATTGAATACATCACATGAAAACCATGCGGTCAGGAACATAGGGTGAATAAGCAGCTAAAACAGATACTACTTTTTTTAAAAGAAAATCAAATCTATATTTAGTCTCTTCAATACCATAGGTTGATAAACTGGGCGGGTGCATCGCTAGGATTTGCAATGTGTGCCCAGAAGAACAGAAAAACGGGTTCAACCAGGTTGACTCCTTTATAAATCACATTCATCTTTTTATTTTTTAAATCTATGCTCAGTTGTTGGCTTTAAACTCCCCTGGTGCAGACATATCACGAGTTCTTTGATAGAGAGAGTCATAACAAAACAATAGTTCTTCTGTTTCTATAGCTCAGCAGCTGGTTGTGATGTCACACTGCTCCCTGTGCAAAGCTTTTTACTGACTCCTTAAAGACGCATGTTTACATAAGTGACATTTAACAGAGTGCGGTGAACCTGTGCGATTGCGGTGTTCAACACAGTCTTTTGAAAGTGCAGCAGGTCACAGCAGAAGGAAGATCTCGGCGGCGTGTGTAAAGTCATCACAGCAGAACACTTACGCTTTCTTAATGTCGTCCTGCGTTGCATTCTTCTGAACTCCTAATATGTGGTAGTACTCCATCATAGCTGTGTCTGGCTCTTAGCTGCTGCTCTCCACGTGGATCTGCAGAGACACAGAAGTTTTGTTCTGTTAAGACATGTTCGCTGTCAGAGATAAATCCAAACAAGCAGCAGAGAGCGCATGTGAAGGGAGGAGGGGCAGGGACATTAAAACAGGGTGGCAATTCACAACAATGTAATCAACTCCCCCAAAATAGAGAGCATGGCTAAATACAAGCCTGGGGTTATTGCATAATAACTGGGAGATCATCACTCAGCCTAAAGGCATAAGAAAAGAACCATGTTCCACTTCTGAATTTGAAGACAGATATGAAGCAGTTTCATAACATCCTGACCTCATGTTGAAGATATGCGATTTTTAACTTAGAAACGAGTCAGAACACGTCCACATTAAAGTCATTCTGCTGAATGTTTATGTGCCCCCGAGTGCTCAGACATTTTGGGAGTATTAAAACCAACTCATACATTAGGACTGTAATAACAAGGGACATTTATAACAAGCAAAAGGGGTAAACAAGGTCAGCATTAACTATGTTCAAAGCCAGGAATTATTGAAGAGATACTTACACATTTAAAGATAAGATAATTTCCCACTATTAAAAGATAAGAAATTATTATCCGAAAAATGAAAGTAGTAACGGTATATAATGTGTTGAAAGCACTTTCTCAAAGCTAAAACAGATAACACTATATTCTCATATAAACCACGAGCATTTTGAAACTAAAAAAGTCCCCATGATGTTAGCTGACCTTTATCACATTTGTTCGGTTACTATATAAAATACATAATCCTGCTAGAGATGTGGAAATGTCTGCACAGAGCAGCAAAGCACAATTTCCCCCCATTGGAACAAGACTTAGAGATGGTATGTGCTTTTAAGCTCTTGTGGCTTTGGTTTCACAAGTGTTCTATTTATTTACAACCCACAGACGACCAAACACAAACATTCCCATACGTTTTCTAAAACCACCGCACTTTCATATCTTGTTTTTGCTTTCCGAAGAATTAGGTGAACTGACTAAATACGGCATGTGTAATCAAAACTAACTTCCTAGATTTTTCATACCATGTTGTCTATTTATACTGGTGGTGTGTGCTTGTGTCATGGTCGTGCGGAGGGCTGTTTGGCTCAAAGTAGTGCCAACTTCTGCCAAGGAATGATTCTTGACTGGGATGTGGAACTGGATGCACTTTGAGAATGTCTAAGCGGTCTCTAATATCACCTTTGTTGGTATGCGTCCATCTGCAGCCACACAGGGCTCTTGTCTCTTTGTAAAGGCGTATCTCTGTGTGTGCGCCTGCAGTGGCAAAGCACAGCAGCTAACCCACATCTAATGGATTTCTCTGGACTGAACTGTGCCTCAGAGAAAAAGGCTGCATGTGGGTCAGTCAGTCCCATGAAGCATCAGCGTGGAGTGTTATTCAAGAGGCGACAAGGTTGTGGTCAAGTACGGTGCGTTCAGTCGGTCATTGGAGTCACACTTAAAACCTACAATCAACAAAGCAACTATCCACGTCAATCTAGAGCCAATAATCAAGAGACAAAAACAATAAAAACATAAACATACTGAGGACAGAGGTCTAAAGGACGAGGTCAAATATTACTAGACAAAATATTTCACCTAAGCATTAATCATTTATTTTTCTACGTACATTTTCTTTGTAAGTATTTCTCATTCAAAAAATATGACAAGTATTGCAGCTAATCACCCGTTTTCTAATTTTGTGGTAGAAGTTCTATAGTGAAAGCACACATTATTGATTGGCCATGGTCGATTGATTAGTGGACTAAAAAGGGGGTTTGGCAAATGGGATTTTAACAAACTGAGGTGTAAAAAACAAATATTTTGTATTATAACTAAAGACACTGTTTAAAGAATAAAAAGCCTGAACAAGTGAGTCAAATAGTTTACTCTCAAATGAGATTAGGGCCAGAGCACTTTTAATACCATTAGGAAGACAGAAATTCTTGTGATTGAAATGATCTGTCTACTAATTGCAAATAAATTTGGTCGAATAGAACCATTGACAAATTAAGACTACTACAGAGAGTACATCACACATCAAGTTTATAATATAAAGTCATTTAATTCACTAATGGGGGGGGGGAGACCAAAACATGCCATTTTTATCTTATTAGAAAACTTGTTTTTATGTTCCTACTGGCTGAGAGGGCTGATACTCTTTCACTGAAAAGGTTGATGAAAAGAAGTGGAAAACTTGTGATAGTATGATTGTCTGATATTATTCTATTCTAGTTCCAAGCTTTGAGAGCTAGGAACTGGTCGCATGTTTTTGTATTACATGTTTTTTGTGGGGATTCAAAGTTAGGCAGTCAAAGTCTAATAAGAATAACCCTGATGTGTATTTTAAAGAACCAAAAAGAGCTGGCTGATCTTTATAATAAACCAAACTTTGTGATAAGACTTCTTGTACAATGTACGAGAATCCCTGGTTTAATAAAGACAATATCTGTTGATACCTAGACTCTATATCGAATGTTCTACACAAGGAAAACACGGAAACGTGAAGGACTATGCGGAACACAGGCTTGTCAACAGACCAATCAGCGCTCACGGATGATCGCGTTACTATAGAAACCAGCAAGTTAGAAACTTCTAGAAGACAGAAAGACTTTTTATTTACATATAGCGGGTGAATAACGCATGTTTCTCCATCTACGCTTTGTCAATGTAAACACTAACCCTCACAGTAATTTTAATCTTTGACTTGACATTGTTATATATGACCAGCTACATTATAACCGATACGGGTTCAAAACAAGCGCAGTTCAAGTTACATTTAGCAAACATTAGAGTAGTTAACCGTTCCAACTAAAATAAGTGCAACCAGCATGTAACGTTAGTAGGCTCCGTGGGTCAGATTTGGGGAAACAGGATGACTGACATGTATCCCCATAATTACTGCTCTCTAACGTTACTGAACCAAATAGCTACAGACTCGTCCAAAATCTTTGATATACGCGAAAAAAAAGGTGATTTGTCCATGACCCGAGTCTACAGAGGACACTGGAGCGGCAGACGAGCATCGCACTGTGGGGCTAGCTTCACCGGGGGCGGTACGGGCTGGCGCGGGTTAAATGTTTCCATCTAACGTTACCCAGGACAGGGTGGGTGTATGTCTGTGTGTGAGTGGTGCTTACCTGTGGTGCAGCAGTGTGTAGTGTGTCAGTAGTGTGTGGTGTGAAGGCCGGATCCCCGCGTGTGTCTGTTCTTATTGTTGGAGGTGGTTGTAGCTGGTAGTGCGGCTGGCCAGCGTCAACTACGTTCAGCTGCGTTCAAGGGACATCGGATTTAATGGTACTCAAATTCATTTAAATAAACAAGAACATATTCATGTGCTATATTTCAGTATACTGGACAGTGACTCTATACAAATAATTATTTTTCGGAAAAATAATCAACACACACATGAACTTGTTATGTAGGTGGCTATATTTACATAACAGAACTAACTCGCAAAAGTGCACCAACGTAAAGTAACGTCTGCCCTTTACGTGTTTGGAACCTTACCGACGTTGCCTTCAATTGAAGCTTTATATTTTGTTAATACTGATGCTATTTTAATATGCTGCAGTTCAACACTACGAGACGAAGGTACACAGTCTATGGTATAAGGTCTTGGCTACGGCTTTGTGCGCCATCTGTCGCCCTATATCCTCCATGACAGCATGATAATCGATCATCTTCAACTATCATCACAGGACATGGCCTTCTGTCTGGTTCACGAGGTTATTGCCGCTTATATCACCACAAGCATGTTAAAAGGAGTTTGTAGCTGCTGCTTAGAGGACAGGACGGTGACTTAACTACAGAAAAGTTACACTGTAGCTCTTTAAAGGGCCGACAGTGGATGACGTAAATTAAGGCATTTAATTTCATTCAAAACATTGAAGTGTTGGCTTATTGTTTTATGTATATGCATTAATTTGAATTGGACATAATCACTGGCAGTGAATCAGTGATGTATTACTCTAAAAACTGGGCATATAACTTAAAAAGATTATTTAAACCGTTTACCAGCTGAGAATCAAACCCACCGTCCACATCAAACATCATTAATTCTTTATCAAGAGTACTCTTTTCTTATAAACACATACTAAGTTATTTGCAAACCATGAAGCATTTGACCTGAATGTTATCCTTCATGATCTTGAGATGATCTAGATTCAAATCTAGACAATGTATAACTCTGTTCACTCGCATGCAGTTCCCGCAAATGCCCAGCAGGTGGAAGTCCTGTATTAAAGACCGAGACCCATTATTTTACTAGTGGCACCTGAGACTTTTCCCACCGGACTACATTTTCTATAAAGAATAAAAGCATGACATAGTTCTGTAGGAAATACGCTTTCCTTTGTGTGGTGTAGTTACATCAACAAGGATTAAAGCATTGATAGCCTCTAAAAGGCCTGCACAGCCTACAGAATACTGTATACAGTGAAGATGATTCACAATCCTTCATTAACTTTGTCAGTTACAATCCATCACAAGGTAATAGTATTAAGTAAATCTTCCAGTAATTGAGATGAATCCCTCATTTCAATGACAAGTCTGGTTTTTAAGACCCAATTACCACTTTTGAGTTCCTTGGCCCGGTGGGTGTGTGGGCTTTGGGCTCCAAAACGAGGAAAGGGCAGCACTTTGCGTTTAAACAAGACGATCGAGAGATGGACCCAGTCCAAAGCGCAATGGATCTGCTCCTGGGCCGTGCTGCATCAGAGGGCAGCGAGATTTATGACAATTGCATACAATCTTAATTTGTGCCCAGTCCGATAATGCATCTCAAGGCCAGAATAGTCCTGCTCAGTGTTTCTTAACTGGATGTTTCTTTAATTATATGTCAGAGGCCATAAAACTCCAGAGGAAATTTCCCACAAATTCATGTCTTGATAATTAGAGTAAATTACAGGCAAGAGAAAAAAGAATAAAATGGAAAAGAACAGGTTTATTCACACATTTGTTTGTTGGTAAACCTCTGTTCTAGTGACAGGGACCATGTCCTCACATCAGACTGCTGAGGGAGCAGATTGTACAGATAAGCTATAGGACAGAAAGGACACCCTGTACAAAAAATAATACAAGAGTAAACATATACATATTCACAAATCCATAATTATTTTATGTTCCTCTCAATCAGTTTCTGCAAAGCCACTTATCCCCCCAACATTCCACACATGTAGCATCAGATGATCTGTTCACACCGTCGATGGTTCACACTTTTGGTATGGGATATGACACTAAAGTGGTGACAAATAGAAAACTACAAAGCTGTGTGAATACATGATGAACTGAACACTTTCTGCTGATTAAGATTTATATATTGCCTTTAATTATGCTTCCACTGTTTTTTTCTTTGGTGAAAATACTCGGGAGAGCAGCTGCTACTAATAGATGTATTTTTCTTTTACTGCACTATTGCGGATATTCCAATGTATCAGACATTAAAATAGTTAAAACCAACAGATAAAAAGATTCCACTCTGCTCAATCCTTTCTTCAGTCCACAGGCATTCGCACGAACACACACCAAACAGGGCAGTTCATTGTCCTACACTCCGCAGTCAGACCTAGACTTCCGCTTGTGTCGTCGGCCCTCAGCTCAGCTCGAAGCCAGCAGATGACTCGATTGCGTAAAGTAGCTTGTTCCTCATGAGGTGTTGGTCGGAGAATTCAGGGAGTTTGAGCAGGTTCATGCAGGTACTTGCAGTGGGCAGACGTTCCAGATCGGATCCTCCGTTGTGGATGCAGAAGGCCGGATACAGCTCCTGTGCACACACCACTTTTATTAGCCCATTGCCACTGATTACAGCTCAAAGTTTTAAACATTAAGCAGCTGACAGAATATAGATTATCGTTATCTTCCGAGCACCATGTTCAAAGCAATTCCAATGAAGCCATAAGTGTGACATTCCACCAGCGGATAAATGTTAAAAGAGAGACATTAGCAGCTAACCTCATATGGAGCCAATATAAATTTAGGAAATCAGTTAGTGCTTGAAAGGTACTGAGTGGGTGAATGGCCTAAAGTTTGACCCCATGATGAGCGTGTGAATGAATGGTCATTTCATGTTGTCTATGAGGCATTTTTTAAATCAAGTCAGCTGATGATGAGGCCACCTCATCTGCAGGCAGTGACACGGACCCCTTTCATCACACGCCGAGCCAACTGAGACGCTCCTCTACCTGATTTCCTCCTGCTATTTAAAGTTAGCATATACGGTTGGCGGCCGTGCTTTCCCGATTAAATGGCTCTACTGGGACTCTGCCGTAATGACCCAATTTTTCTGACAATTACCGTATTAAACTATCGTTGCTTATTGAGAAAGTGCCATTACCAATGCCATCATTTAGAAAAAAAGATAGTTTCCATCATTTTTTTGAAATGGCTTCTCCTGACAGAGCTATTCCTTCTCTAATGAATCCTGGGCCGTTTCACGACAGCTAATTAAGCCTTAGCTGGCTCAAACTGAGGGCCGGGTCAGGGGCCACTCCCCCACAAATTACTGCCCTCTCCAGCACAGCGGCGAGGTAACGGGATGGGCTGTGCTGGCCAAAGTCAGACTGATTAAATGTGGAGAGGAGCAAACAGCTCTGACACATGGAGGAAGTAAACAATAATAGAAGAGATTTGATAAAAATGTGAACCCTGGGAGAGAGAACAGTTGCAGGTAGTAAATGATCAAATATTTACAAATGACAAAAAATCTTAAAAACAAGATTCAACGGTTCATAAAAGCAGATGGCCACATAAGAAAAGATAGTAACCCAAGCTGGTACATTTGCATTCCAAAATAAATAAATAAGAATTCTAACTATTTGAGTGATGATACAATATATTTTACAGCGGTACAGTGAGTGCACCAGTCGGTCAAATATATCCTGCTTTCAAAGAGTAGAGACAAGTAACAAGGGAAAAGAGGTGCAGGTGCTCCTCAAGGATTAGGCCAATATCATAGAAAGGTTAATACAACACAGCGGAACAGCAAATAGTGGTCCTAGGCCTTCTTTTCAAGACTGAAATGACTATATTTGACTGCACTATTCCATTGCGTTTTTTAATCT
>JAPMNZ010947241.1:0-17701 GCA_029875035.1 Pomatoschistus microps | reverse complement strand
AGCCTAATTACTTTCCAAGTTGTAGCCGCGGACTATTCTTACAGTGAGTATGTTCTTGTTGATTTAGAACAGTAAACAGAAAAGGTCCAAGCACAGAATAAATATCTAAAGTTAGCTAAAGCATTAGATATGACTAAAGAATTGAATATTGGCTTGTGAGTGATAATATTCATTACTTGGGGAAAATAGTTTTACAGATTATTAAACTTATTTAAACTGAGACTGCATTAAACATTAATTGGGAGACTGGGGGTAAATCATGTAAATACATTTTGTGTTTTGCGCATTAGATATTAATTTGACTTTAACATATCTTTGCAAACATGCTGCTGTATGATGTTTAGGAACGCACTAGTGGAAAAAGAAATATATTTCCTATGGTTAAAATCATCAAAAACACTAAATTTGATTAATTGATAAAAACCTTGTTTTCTAAGATGTCATAGTTAAAATAAGATGAGATAAGCTTTATTTATCTCACACAGGATAAATTCACATGTCACATTTGGCATGGATAGAACACTCAAGAATTGTGCAAAAAGTAAGAAATGTGCAAACATGTTAAATGCAGGAAAATATAATATATTATAAAAAATCTAATAGGTCAACTTCATCCCAAATACAAACATCAAAACCCTGATTTTGTTCATGTTTTTACACACACACCTGCAATTGCCTGGCTCCTCCTTGACCGTGATATGGACTGTTTTGATATGCTGATGGGTAAGGCAGCGCCCTCCTCTCCCTTCTTCCTTTCTTCTCACACCTTTCGTCATCTGCCGGTAATGATGGGTCCGACTCAGATCTGGATGGATTGCTCTGGTCTGGACTGCTGGATATAACTTGGCCAAGATCTGCCATTTTTGTGCGACTAGGCATACTGTGAAATTTTGTGATGGGTATGGGGCTTGACGAAGTTGATGAACTGAGGTTTTTTTGGTTGGTGAGGCTGACTCGTCTTTGTAAGGAGTGATCTGGCGACTTTTCCACTCCTACAGGTGTCGACCTCGCACTCTCCGCCGTATTGTAGGCACTGGAACTGTCCTTTCTCCTCTCGGTATCCGATCTTTCTGGATGTTCGTGGATGTCAGCCAGTCTACCACGCAGCTTGAGTCCGTCTTTGGGGCTTCGAACCGGGGTTTGCGTGGGTTGGCTGGACTGTCTTAGCTGGTGGGATTGCATTATACTCTGACACTCCAATTCAATACTTCGTAGCTCTTCATTCAGCATCCTCAGCTCGTGTTCCACTCCTCCTTCGCTCTCCCCACTGTTCACGCCCTCTTCGTCTCCGCCGCTCTGTTCTGTCAGGCTACATTCGATGCTGTGTCTAATGGAATACACGCCACACTCCACGCCGTTACGGATCTGACATTTGAGCTCCAAAAGTTGTTGAAAGCGATTCTCCAAACCTAGCATTGGGCTGTTGCCATTGTCTTGCGTTTTGGATTGCGTCTTTGGAGGTTTGTTGTGCGGATGATCTGCCAGCCATCTTTCGCGCAGACATTGAGCAGGACTTTTCTTATGTATTCGGGATAAAAGTGGCTGGTGATCTGGGCTGTCTGTGCCATGGCCAAACCCGCTGTCCTGGTTGTTGGAGGAGCATGTGGCCGTGTCAGTGGTCATACCCTCCTCAAGCTGGAGCTGAGAAAACACAAGACAATAAGATGAATGGTTTTGTTTGAATGTGCCAATTCTCAGGCAACACAAATGTCTCCAGGCTTCCATTAGCTATAACGTTTATTTCAGCTGTCCTTTAAGTAGTTTCTTACAAAAAGTGCAGTTAATGTGCTGTTTTCTTTTTCTTTTTTGTGTTTGTAAAGCACTTTGGGAAGCAAGGTCTAGAGATGGAAAGTAGTATGGTGCTAAATCTGGTGCAGCCATCTTTTTAATGTAGTTGCACATTGTCCCTGAGAATTTGATGTTGACAAATGAATAGAAACAGTCCTCATCAATAGTTTAAATTCAATTTAGGCCATAAGCTAATTGATGCGACAAAGGAATATCTACTTTATTGTATCGTTTAGTGCAGCAGCTTTTAGCATTTGCACAATTTTCCTTGAATGCAGCACTATATTTTATAAATGCAAATATTTGCATTATGTGTTATGTAACAAAGGAAAAGCAAAACGTTGTCTATTACACATTGTTCTCACAGTTCATCTCATTGGCAGCTCAACCATCTCTGCAGCTAAAGGAATAGAGAAGTGCTTCTACTTAATTTACGCATTTATTTGCTGGTGTAATCATGAAATATCCATTTCATCAAGGGTTGCTGGAGTTTGAAGTTTTCTGGTTATTTGGGGGAGAGGCTAGGACTGTCACAATAACAAATGTTAATGGGCGATATAATTATTCAGAAAATAAATTGTGATAAACGATCATATCAAAACTACTTAATTCCACAGATACTTATAGAATAAAGCAGGGTAATCCCTATAAAGCATTATACAAATGTGTCAATTTTACTCAAAAAACATGTCTTACAAAAATAAACAACATAATCAAACGTATAATCATATTGAACATTCCACAGGAAAAATCCCATGATTTTATATAGATTATATGAAAACAGTGAAAAAAAATCCGGGCTGAGGCCCTTTATCTCTGATGAAGGGCCATGTCTGAGCATCAACAGAACTGCAGATTTTTTTCACTGTTTTCATGTTTTGCTCTTTTTTAATCCAGCACGCTACTCCAGACTACAAGGATATGCAGCCTTATTTGAAACCTTCTTTACATACATAATAGCATTATTGTTGCAAATAAATTGTTAGGACAATAAATTTTGAGCCTCAAAAATACTGTTTTATCAAGACAATATCCATCCATCTTCTTCCCCTTAATCCATTTTTGGGTTGGGGGGGGTGGCAGTCAGAGCTGCTCCCAGTACACCAGCCCCTCACTGATCCTCCTGCAGGTGTTGAGTCCACAGGAGGATGGCTGCTCTGTCTGTGACACCATAGCCTTGATCTTCGATTGATATCAAGCCAATATAATAATGGAATATAGTTTAGTAAGAGGAGCAATTGTATGTGGTTGAAAAATACAAACCTTATAGCAATATATTTCTCTCAAACACTACAGTTTTGAATTCTCCTTTCCCCCACCTCTTTTCTCCTGTCAAACTTCTGCTCTTTGTGCTTTCTCCTCTGCTCCAGGATTTCCATCTTCAGCTGTACCAGTTCTTGTTGATCGTCATCCAGCCACACATCCTCCTCCAACTGAAATCAAAACATGGTGTCAGAGCCCCGTCTCCCGTGTGTTCGATGTACACAGCCGCTCGCGTTGACAAAGAGAAGAACCAGCTGTGGCAGGTGTCTGTTTTTGTTTGAGGCGGCGGGGGCAGGCGGGCTGTTTGTGTGAGTTTACCTGCAGCTCTGGCCTTGTCACCAGTAAGATGACGCTCCTCGTGTCTTCACTTGACAAAAGAGCCACCGCCTTCTCTCTGTCGTGCACTTCACAGCCGTTGATCTGTGGAGACGACAATGATATAGACGTGTGACGTGTTAACAGTCTGAGCGCTTATGTTTTCAAGACGGGATATAATAGTTTGACTGAGTGGGAGGGGATGCTATTACCCGACAAGTGTAAGCAATAGTATCTTTTGTTGTGGTAATACACTTTTATAACAGTAATAATAATAAAGAGATCCTATATTTGTAGGAATGAGGAGCACACAACACAAGACAAATTATATATATATAGTTAGTTATATAACCTGTACAGATGTACACCTGTTAGCAGCATGAGGGTTTGACACATAAAAGACTCAGTAAAGTGACAGTGGACACATGTGGTTCTATATTGTACATTCTGACATTATTCAAATGATTGCACAGATGCACGACATGTGAGGTCAGGTCTGCAGTGTTTGTTAGTAATGATGACAATAACGAAGCATCGCTTTTATTTAGCACTTTTTTGGATCCTTCCTTCCAATGCCACAGGTCTTTACAGTTCCAGATTACAGTCTATGTTCGAGGCCCAAGGACCCATCTCCAGATGTTGATGTTCAACATGGTCAAGACTGGAACCGGAGGAATTCACACAGTACAGGTGTTAGGTGGAGAAAGAAACGGGAACTTTAGCAGTGTCTGAGTGAAGTACGAAGAAAGTAACGGGAATGAGCCCAGTGTACAGAGAAATGGATACTCGCGTCTTCTGTGTAAGGAGGAGGAAGAGGAGGAGGTGAGTGAGCAGAGGGAGAGGAGGAGGAGCAACGAGACAGGTGTGTGAGCGCCAATGTTTAGTCCGTGTTTGTGTGTGCGCGTGTGTGGAGCGAGGACCAGCGGCTGTGCGCGTGCTGTTTCTCTTCAGCACCGCGCAAGGCGATGCTGAATTCATGTCAAATATTATAACAGGGAAAACTTGTGTCAGGGCAGGACCTCGCATTTCAGATTCGCACAGTACCTCACACCCCCCTTGCGACGGGCCTGGGCTGATGTAATTTTGTATATTGTAATGCGATCTACCAATACTACCTTTGCGATCGACTGGTAGATCGCGATCAACGTATTGAGCACCCCTGATCTAGACGAATTAACTTTCCATTGTAAGTGAATGGAGCCAAAGTGTGTTGAAGAAAACCACAAAACATAGTATTGTCTATATAGCCTATGTTAGCAATATATTGAAATATAGATCATCAGCCATTTGTCAAATTTCCACAGCCATTTCCCTACATTTTCCGTGCCCAACTAAACGCCGCTTTTACCACCATTAGCCCTGTACTCTTCCCCCTCCGCTCCACTCCATCCTCGGCCTGCATTGTGCCCTGACATCTCATGACTGCGCAGCGGCTGGGGGCGCGTGGGTAGGCGGGATGTGCTCTACTATTGCAGAGTCAAACTTGATGAGAATCTACTCCTCCATCCAGACACACAATTAAGTGTTGTTGGACAGGTGGCGTTCATCTTTTCCTCTCTGGAGTAATGGGGCTGTCAGGAGCAGATAATAGGAGCAGCGCCACAGCCAGCCCTGTGCGCACACGATCGCTCACACTACACTCGGGTAATGGCATCCGCTCGCGTTCAGGGTTGAGATGTTGAAGCTGTGTCAAACTGCCTAATGCCTTGGTATTTATCATTGATTTCCCCGGACTTATTAACCAGAGATGCACACTTAGCAAAAAGGTTGATGAACAGCAGCTTTGAACGGCATCCAAATTGCATCCTCGGATTTGGATGCAAGCGTATTCTAATGAAGAGGTTTTGAATGTACTGGAGATCCGTTTCAGTCGTATGTATTAGAAATAAGGTTTCTTTCAACGTGTTTATAAGATGCTTATCTCAATACGCATGACACAAGGCCTTAAATATCTAGATACAGGGGTTTTTCAATTTGACAATAGTATTAGAATCTTTTAAAGCTGAGGTACCAAACATTTTGTCTATTTAACAAAAAAATAGAAAAAAGGATCCTGTGAATTTAACATTGTATGAGAAAATCAGACCACAACACACCCTCTTTATCTTATTAGGAGGAACAATTTGTTTGCTTACTTGAAAGAATAAAAGTGGTCCTATCTTTTCTGAAAAAGCTGATCAACAGAACCAATAAATACATGCATAAAACTAGAGATAGAACTGAGTGTTTTAGAGCAAGGAATGAGCAGCTGGATTTGTTCCATTATCCATGAAGACCCAAAGCATGTCACTTGCAGCAGGTGGACATTGAACAAGATAAGATTGGCACATAGAGTAAAAGAAGGCGCAGCCTGTTACTCTCCTGCTGCAGGTTTTCGTACAGCCATAATGTGCTTCACACTCTTCTAATTACCGGAAAATGTCTCAAAAACCCTGCAGTGTCTGAGAGAAACGGTTTCATTGTGGATCCTTTCCACAGAATTGCTCCTTTCCTGGATCAGTGTCTGTGGGCTTCGAGGTCAGGGCAACAGTGGGCATCGATTTTCTAGATTGAACATGTTTCGTCTGTTATAGTTAACTTTTTTTGAGTTGTAAACATCGCTGCTTGTTAAGTTGCGATGTTTACAACTTTTGTATTTATTAATTTATGAGAATACATACTTTTGACCCTATGACCAAGTATTTATTTTAGTAAATAATAGTAATAGAAATTAGTAATATTTACTGGAGGAGAGTATTTAGCTACCAATGGTTAGGGCCTCAATGGTCTATCCATCAATTTAATGTGTCCAATCAGGAAGTTATGGGGGTGGGTCTAACTGGGGCTTGAATTCAAGTAGTGTAAAGTAATTTTCCTTCACTTTACAAAAACGTTACTACTGTTTCAATATTCTATTAGTTGCGATTCATTCATGAAGTTGTTATAGCCTTTGTTAAAATGGTTAAAACCCACAAAACGTACTTACTGGTGATTTCACATTAATGATACTGTCCTATACTTTTGTCCTGTATATGCAGTGTATGTCCCCATGGGAAGAATGAAGGTTCTCATATCTTGTATGTTGGTGTACGGATAATCATCACAAACAGCTGACATCAGCAGATCAAAGTGGCAAAAATTTGCCAGAATGCCAGCACAATGTTGGTTAGCAGATTTAAAAAATAACATCAACAAAGTAATCAAAGACCAGTAAGAATACAGCTGGGTATCTTTCAGAGCCTGCTGATCAGGCTCCATATACATGGCAAAATGTATTGAGATACAGGGGACTTTGAATTCTACAAATATTTATCAAAACGGTTCTGTAAACAATGTAGACTTTTCCCCCTAATCTAACACTCTATCACATTTGAACAAACATATATGGATGCATTATATTTCTTTTTATGGAATACCAATTGTTATTAAAGTTAAATGTATAAAAGCAAATATAATCCGAATGAAATATCATATTAATAAATTTTATATTGATGTTTATCCAAATCTATTCAAAGGTTGGGTTATGTAAAGGCTTGTGGAAATGTGATCTAAACAGAAACAAAAGTAATACTTGATAATTACATCCCAAAAACAAAGCCCAAGTGGGAGATGCTTACTTGAACAATTCGATCTCCTTCTTTGATACGCCCGTCTTTGGCAGCAAGACTGTGCGGCTCCACCTGCACAAAAATATGAAGGAAAACCATCTTTATACATTCTGTTTCTTCCTGTGCCACTTTGTTGTCTTGATGTTTTTGCATCAGGAATCACAGGGGCTTCCTCAGATGTTTATATTCTGAGGTGAGAACGCAGAGTTTGTCACAGTAAGCTAATTTTGAAGTTGGCTTGACAATGGAAGAAAGAGCCCAAAAGCCAGTTCCAAACAGACACCACAAGTTACGTTATTTTAGAGCATGGCTTATGGTTGGAGAAATGAAGTCCCAGTGGAATTTGGATACGCACCAAAACTGGGCTTTCATTGTGTTGTTTTGTGTTATTTTTCCTATGAAGATCAAACAACAGGGGGCAGAAATAAACCTTTGTCAAAAAATAAAACTGGATCACGCCTTTCCAGAGTCTCACCAGCCTCCTGTACTGTACACATGCATAATAATCAGGCATTAGCATTTCTATCCCTTGTACAAAAATAGATGCGATCGACAGTCAGTGAGCGACTGTTTTGGCAATTTGTCGAGAGTAGGCAGGTGAGAGATGTTGTTGTTTTACGCTTTTTATTTTAACATTGTGCCTGATGTGGAAAGACAAAACAGAAGCAGAAGCAGAAGAAAAGAATCAAATGCATGAGGTTCATGTTTAGAATATCGAAGCTTTCTTGTGGAGGGTCCTCTCTCTGTCGGTCTCCATGGAGATGAGATAACCCCATTTGGAACCTCATGACCACTGTAATTTATATTTATACTGCTGTAACCTTTTACAATTCCCAGTTTAAACATGGTTGCATTTAATTTACTGTTTATACTGAGGAATAAAGGGTTAAGTTTAAGGGTTAACTAGTTTGCTTATGAACAGTAGATACATAAAAGTGTTAATTAATATCATTTCTGTGATAATAGCAACGATAATTTATGAATTATTAGCAATATTATTGAACCTTCAACACAAACATTGTACATTTTGAAAGTTGTTTTGCTTGTTTCATCCTTTGCACTGTCTCTAATAATGTGGGAAGTTTTATGCAGACTCTATACAGATGCCAGTGACCTGTATTAATAATGTGGAAAACTTGAGTAAAGTAAGAAGCACCATATGGCACATATAGTATGTCTCCACAGACAATTGATCTTATTCATTTTCTTACCATATCCATAAGCTGCTAATACAGGCACAGTCACAACACCACTGCTGCTAATTGCATTTGTGCATTTATCCCCTAAGGCTATTTATGTAGGCTACTCTTTCTAAAATGCTCTAATAGCAGTACTACAGAAGTTTTCTTAAGGAGAAATAATAGGGACAGACCCATTAGAATTTTTTAGAGCCGATACGATGCACTTTTCTAGCATTCTGCTCTATCGACAACCATATTTATTGTAATGTATGTAATTATAAGTTCTTTGAGCCACAGCCACTTGGACAAAGCATTTGGTCTTTGCCTATGGACCAATACATGTGTTCTCGAATTCAACAATTTTGTTAAGTCCTCTGAGATGACTACTGTTGTGATTCAGGGCTAAGAATAAATGGTATTGTATTGCATTGCATATTGCAAGTAAATAATGGCCAGTGATATTCTCTGAAGCAGCCTATTATGCCTTTTATTGTGTTTTAAACATGTCTATATTGGATAAAGATATAATGAGTTGGTGGCTGAGTGGGCAATTTTCTTTTTTTTATTAGCAAAAATCTTAAACCTCCAATTTAAACTACATTAAACATTAAATTACCAATATCTTAAGATACTTTAAAATTGATAAATTGGTCATCCCCTGATAAAGATTTGAATAATTCTCTAAATACTACAAATATATTTTATCTTGTTTTGAGTGCTCTTTATATTCTTAATTTTGTGTATCGTGTATTGTTTATTGCAACACTGGCATTTCCCCACTGGGAGACGATCACAGACTCTCCTGTGTTATATTTTGCATGTGTTTGCATGCGTTTCACTTTGAATGTTACATTGACTATTGGTTAAATAGTTCTAAAGACATGAGCCTGATACATCCTTTTGCCAATCACTGCTTTTATTAAATCCAATTGAATTGTCCGATTATTTTTAATATTAATGTTGATAACACTAATAATCGTCATTATCACATATTTTTCAATTTGTATCGCACCTTTCAAAACAGTGTTACAAAGTGCTTCACACAACCCCAGAAAGCACTGGATAAAAACAACAAGTTATGTCACGTGTGAAACAAGAATCAAAGTTATTAGAATTACTTTAAAAATACTTTCTGTGTTTTTAGGAGAGAATCTTGCATGGATATCATTCATTAACAGCTTTCTGCTACAAGTTGATTCCATGTGACAAGGTAAAAAAAGCCCTTCTGTCCCCTGGGTATATTTTTCAAACACAATCGCAGCTTTTACATCTAAAATAAATCCCATTCACTTTTCCTCATTCCCACTGATTACGCTGCCATCCCCTGCACCTGGATTTGCGTTTGCGTACGTTGAAAATCTCTGTCATAGTTCCTCATTAGCGGCTTCACACGAGAGACTGTTCGTTCCCAGTCAAATTGAATGTGTAAAGAGCTTCTCGGTTTTAAGTGTTTGGTATTCAGGCCTGATATCGTACAGTGAGAGAGCGTCGTTTGCCATATGGTGGAAGGCAATGGTGGCTGCTCAGAGCTAATTAAAGACTTCAATTAAAACACGTTGGAGGAGGAAGGGAATCGCATTACGGACTTGACTTCCATTTTTGCACTGATGAATTTGTTTTGAATGAGTAAATGTTTTGTGTCTCGCGTCTTTAATCTTTTTCTATTTGCCAAAAATGTTTATTCAAATGGGGTTCATGTACGTTATCTTTTAATAAGGCGCTGATGCACATGACTGGGATTCCGCCTCAAATTTTGAAATGAGTTCAAATGGTTTGTTTGAGTTCATCTTTTTCTCTAAGTCACTGTTTTTTCCTTTGTACCCATCCAAGGTCTGAACTGTGTCCCACTACAATATTTTTTCCATTATATTTCTTGGAAACACTATTATTTTTTGGTAATAGTTCTGGAAAATTATTTAGAGGATTTTCACACTCTCGGTCAGTGGTTCTCAACTGGAACAATGTAGGGACCCACCATAGTCTTATAACGTCAAGCAGCGCACACATGAAAACTGAATTTGGTACATCCATCCATCCTTTTTCTTCCCCTTCCATTTCTGGGTCGGGGGAGGGGTGACAGTCAGAGCTGCACCCAGTACACAGAGCACCAGCTCCTGTGGTGAGTCCACAGGAGCTGAGATCTTTCAGTGGGGGCTTCAGGCAAAGTGTGGTTAAGTGTCTTGCCCAAGGACACAACGGCAGCAGAAATCAGTGGGAGTCGTGAAGAAGGTCTATAGGATGGGCTCGAACCCACGACCTTCAGGCTCAAAGGCCAATGCTCTACCAACTGAGCCACTGTCGCCTTGAATTTGGCAAATACAGCGTGAAATATTGTACTTGTTCCCAAATCACTGTTTTAGAAGCTATGAAAAATACACAAGTAAAACTGTGAAAAAAACCTCCAACACGAGTCTTTGAGAATCAAGGGATAGATCAATGATGTTGTAGATGAGTAAGTAGGTAAGTACACAGAATAAGTGCAGTTTAATTGTCGATAGTGGGACTGTGTAGTTGCACCACCACATTCTGTATGACCAATGTTTTTGAGTTGAGTATGAGAATGTCAAGCACACACCTGGCTCACATAAATGGCCATGTCCTCCTCGTCGTCGGTCCGGTAACACAACGTCAGGCCCAGTTTCTCCAGACTGTTCTGTCGACACAGCTCCACCTCCTGTCCAACACAAACAATTGATCGTTTAGTCTTGATGTCTAAATGTAGAAGTACAAAAAATATATTGACAATTCTAAATGCATGTGGGGCTGATGCTCTGTTGCCACGACAATCAAGTTTTTGTCACTTTGTAAAATGGATTCCATGATACGATGGATTTGGCAATACAGTATACATGATGTTGTATAAGGCTGTGAGCAATAGAGCAGTTTGTGAGGTTAGACATAATTCAAAGATCAGAATTATTGAGATAAAACTCAAAAATGACAAGGGGTACTAGTGGCTCCATCTGCTCCCACTCACGTCTGCTGTCATTGTGTCCCTGGGCAAGACACTTAACCCCACTCTGCCTGAAGCTAAGGGCTAATGCTGTGAGGATTGGGTGGCAGCTCTTATTGCTACCCCCCAACCCAGAAATGGATTATTAAAAGAATGAGATACATGAAGCTCAAGCGTATGAGCACCGTTCATATTAATGTGCGGTTCCAATGCATTAGTTCTTAAATGGCGAGTGTGTAACAATTTGCTGGATTGTGTCCAGTGAGTGGGCCGTGGGCAATTGTAGGATGTGTGCAATAATGTGGTCTCAAACATTATGGACTCTTTAGTGGATTATGAATGTGGAAACGGACTGACAAATTATTGCATAGTGCTGCTGTATGTGTGTGGACTATTTATTTAACCTTTATTTAAGCAGGAAAGTCCAATAGAGATTAAGAACCTCTTTTTCAAGGGAGTCCTGGAGAAAAGTTACATACCATTACATACATTTGCAGATTATAAAAACAGTTACATACAATTACAGATTTTAAAAACAGTCACATACAATTTCATAAAATGACAGATTATAAAAACAGTTAAATTTCAATGAGGATGTCTCAAGTGCTCTCAATCTGGATCTAAAAGCTATGACTGTGGTTTCTGTGAGGATGTGAACCTTGTCATAATGTGGACCTTGTAATGTGGACCTTGTTTTAATGTTTTATTTGTTTTAAATTGTACATACTATAGCCCTTTGTGACCCCAGACTCTTGGGACAACGAATGGCTATAATCTGGTGTGTTTACATTCATGTATTTAAAAAAATATATGTTATTTCATTAACATGCACTGTTCCAATCAAATACAAAACAGAATCTAATGTCAATACATGTGTTGCCATAAGATATATACTTTATTGATACCCGTAGGAGAAATCCAGGGGTCAAAAGGTGGACCATTTTCTCTGCTCTCGTTCTAAGTAAACCCTAACTAACTAACTAACTAACCCTAACCCATAAGAACATTAATATTTTGCCATATAAACTGTGACGATTACTTGTATGTAGTTTTTTTTTTTTTTATAATCGTGTACACTAACTTACATTTTCAGTCATGGATTAATCATTACCTCTATTGGTCTATTTACAGACTCCAACACACTTTTTGAGTAACTATATCTACTCAAAGCTTAAATCTACCTCTTTGGGGCATCTCACTTGGTTTTAAGCACTTTTATCATCAAACTGCATCTCAACCTTTAAAGAAATGGGGGTTGAAAAATAGGATGTAAACAACTTATTTGTGTAATTAGTGCTCCTACATCAGACAATCTAAAGAAAAATTCATTGCTTTCTTCAAGGAGTGAACATTAAAGGAGTGAACATTAAACTCTAAGCAGTTTACCACATATTCCTTCACACCCATATTAAAAAAAGCCTCCAAACGTGTCCCGCTCCCACCACCACAGCATTCTTTTCATCTCAGTTGTGCTCTAATGTGATCACTATTTGATAACGCTAGTGCAGTAATCCTTATTAACCCCATGCAGCTCAAATCATTTCTCTACTGTGAAGTTGAGAGAAAAGGGGAGGGGGACCAACACACTTTCTTTCTCTCTGGGGGTATACCCGATAGCAAAGACTGACAGGGGAAGTAATTAATTTCTGTGGCATTTAACCCTCTGTGCAGACAACCCTGACCTTCAAAATCATACATGAGTCTGTAATATTAGTGCGGTAATCTCGAATACCAGATTTCATTTTTTTTTTTTCTCCATTGGATTAAACTTCACCACAGCCTTAATATCCGCTTGTTTGGAGGTGATCTTAATTTTGGCTCTGTCTGACGGTAATGGGAATACTAATGATTTCCAGATGTGCTGCCACTGTGAGAGCTTCCATTTGGATATAATTGGGTCATAATATGGCACAGTGGCTGATAAATGATATACCAATATAGCCATGTCAAAATCTGTTAATAGATTTTACTACAAAAGACTTAGTGCGAGTTAATGTTAGGTAAGGGTATATTGAAAATGGGGGATCGTCCGCCTTCCGTTGCCCATAGAACATCTGTTGCTATAGCGCTGTTATGCGGAAGGTCTGAAAACAAATATCCCACTAAAGCTAATGTGGGCCGGCTCATTGTCTCTGCGCTGCACATGATGAGCTCTTTTCAGCTGCCACTATTTCACACAAATAGTCCTTGAAATGAGCCGGTGCACAGTGCTCGCTGTTGGCTTGTTTTAACATTTTTCACGTAAATGAGCTTGTTAAAATATTCCTGAAGTGCGAGGGAACCTACGGCCATGATTTAAGATTGTGAAGGAACGTAATACAGACAGTTGGCATTTTGTTTGAGAGGGGGAAGCTAATCATAGAGTCGGGTTTATCTATGTAATGTTCTCCAGAAAGTCCTGAAGGTTTAACACGTGTGACTAAAAGATATTAGACAGAAGAAATGCATTTCTCAACGACTTAAAGCTGGGGTACATGATGTATGTTTAGGTTTCATAAACACATGTTGTTTGCCCCGAGAGAATCTTGTGTGAGTAAAATTTTTGAACAAATCAGAGCACAGATCTTATAAAAGAAAACCTTTAAAAATATGAGAGTGGCTGAGTGAGGGGGTCCTCTCTTCTGCACTTTTAACTCTATATTCTTGAAAATGCTGGAAATACACCAGATTGTAGCTTCGAGCAGATTTGTACATGTTTTTAGAGGTAGGGGAAAACTGAGCACCTGAAGGAAGCTGTAGCACCCAGAGGAAACTGGAGCACCCGAAGGAAACCGGAGCACTCAGAGGAAACCAACACAGACACAGTGAGAACATGCAAACTTATCTAGGTTGAATCAAACCCAGGACCGTCTTGTTGTGAAGCACAAGTGCCAACCACTGTGTCATGGATTTAATAAAGCACAGTTCACTTTGGTGGTTTGAAAGTTACTACTCAAGCTTTAAGATTTTATTAACATGGTAAACCAACTAATACTGTATACAAATTAAAAAGCCTGATACCACCTGATCTCAGAAGCAAAGCAGAGAAGGACCTGGTTAGTGCTGTGATGAGAGACCTCTGAAGAGTTGGGTGGCTGTGCTGAAAGGTGCAAAACTGTAGTTGTGTCCTTGAGCAGGACACTTCAGCCACACTGCCCAGCAAAAGTCTGAAGTGTGACCCCAATGATTGAATCATTGGGGTCTGGGGGATGTCTCACTTCTGTCAGTCTGCCCCCAGGGCAGCTGTGGCTTGAGCAGTAGTATCATCACCTTGTCTGGATTGAATTAATAGTGGCATTCAAGTAGAATGCATTAACAGTATTGAATAATAACTACAATTACTGCCATTGTACTATAGTAAAATGTATTGCACATGCCAAGCTCTGAGAGAGACTGCAGGTGAAATGGTGCATCTAATGTCTTATTAGAAGTGATTGATATTATGAATGGTTGTCAATCTCTAGCTGTTAGATAAAAATACCCTGCATTCAACAAAATTACCTCCTTTTCACAGTCGTTGAAAGACGACAAAATCAATCAAGTTTTTGGAGACACGTTTTCAATAAAATTACTTTGAAGAAAAACTGAAAATCCATATCCATTCAGAATACCTGCTGGGTGTTATCAATGTCATTTTTTCATGTCTTTGTATTTTTTCAAGTGAACATTTTTCCATTATGAAATATATGACAACATGTCATTCACACAAACTTATGACAACATGTACTCTCACTCTACAATTTGCAGCTGTGTGCAGATGATCTGACATGACAGTTATAAAATGGCCGTCCATGAACAAGGGATTCAAGCAAAGAGACTGTCAGTCAAAATTAATGTTCCCGGAAATAGCAGCCTTATTCTGTCTTATCCTCAAGGAAATGCATTGATGTTACAGCGGGATGCACTCGGATAGGCAGAGGCAGAGGTAGAGGTTGGCAGGTGGGGGGCAGGTGGGGGGCAGGTGGGGGGCAGGGGCCGTGACTGTGTTCTCCTAGTGCTGCTATTACCACCAATACAAGACGTCCACCTCTCGGGACTTTTTTCATTTTCTACGCTTTAGTTCAGCGGACCACAGCTGGCAACAGGGCCGTCCTAATGACTCACAACGCAGCTCACTGAACCAGGAAGTGCCTATTAAACCACAGGAGAGGGCCAACTGTGGCATATGCTGAGCCTTCCTGCCACCAGCGATGACCCCGGGATCTCAGCTTGGCGTGTTTGACAATATACAGACAGGCATGATAAGGAAGTACATTTTTATATTGATGTCATGCAGGTTTGCTTGAAAGTTTATCCATCCTGGCATCCATCCATTATTTTTTTCGGTTCATGCTCAAACTACGATGAGCAGGGGGAAATAGTTTGAGTTATCCACAATGTGGCCAAAACAATGACATCTATGGCTGGCTGTGTACACTCTCCACCACAACATAGATGGATAAAATCATACTGCTGCTGTTCTGTTCAGGGCGGCACAGTGGCTGAGCGAGTAGCACTTTCGCTTCTCAGCAAGAAGGTCCTGGGTTCGAATCCCGGTCGGTACAAGGTCTTTCTGAGTGGAGTTTGTATGTTCTCCCCGTGCCTGCGTAGGTTTCCCCTACCACTAAAAACAGGTACACTAGGTAAATTCTTCCAGCTCTTGTAGTCCTGTCCAAGCATCAGGATGGGTCAAATGCAGAGGATGAATTGCCCTATGGGGATTAATGAAGTGCACCTTTACCTTTAACTTTTCCTTTTTCCAAATAGTTATTTCAATAGTGCAGTGGTGAGACTGTTGAGTAATCATAATTGTAGGAACACTTTTATTTGAAATGCAACAATATCCGCTCACAAATAGCAGCTTTAGGGAGGAAGATAGTTTTCTTCTGTTTCATTTATCTTACTACACAGATAACCGCACTATCTCACATTTACATTTATTTACGCTCACAGTTTTCAACTGCAGCTTATTTGATGTTGTTCACATGACAATTGACGACTGCCACTGCACTTCCTTCTCATTTGTAATGTAGTACCATAACACAACATTTGTTATGGTTAATAAAGCTAATCTAATAAACAGAAGAATTATTGAAAACATGGCCGCATCTACAAGAAGATAAATATATTTAAAAGACTTACCACTTATTTTGACAAAACAGAACAATTATTGTTGTTATTTTTGTTAATACACTCTGCTGGACTTTAGGAAGAATACTTTGCACTTTCCATGTGTATGAAATGTGCCATACAAATTAACTTGCCTTGCCAAGAACAGCTGTGTGAAAAATGTGGAGAAACGTTTGTGAAGCCAGTTCCCTATACAGAAAGTGTCCTAGATTCAGGAGCTCATGTAGCAAATCTAGTGTGGAATCAAAGGGGTTACTGCTAGATATTTATATCCAACTATAGCCTCTCACATCTTTGATGGATTTCCTTGGAGGTATTGTTCAGTTGGCCAAAAGCATTCTGCTTTTGTATGCCCTTGGTTTGAATCGTCCATTAAATTTACCAAAATACATCCGCAAAATGGCACAAAAGGTTCAAGAACAGACTCGGGGGTGAATCAATACTCGCCACATTTCAATTCAATGTTGAATGTTCTTTTAATAGCATTTTATGAATTGAGTTTGTTTTTATTAAGCCCAGGGTCTCTGTATAAAGCAGCGACTGCCACTTAAGACATGGCCCGCTCTCGTATTGTGAAGATGGGGAGTACTTTTGTGGACAGCCATCCATCAGACCGGCCTTGGATCATTTATTCAGACACAAAACCTCAACATTACAAGCTTTTCAAAAAATCCTATTACCACTCGTAAGTTTCCCTTCTGTGTTCACTTCTGCGGTCTCTTTTCACATTAGTAAGTAAGGGAGCTCTGGTTAGGCGAGAGCTCGAACTACTTTTTTGTTATGAAATATTATACTGTTCTTGAACTACACTTTACTAATTTACTACAAGAAAATGTCTATAAAGCTATTTTAATTGATTATTTTCACAGCGTAAAAGTATATGACTATTTTGGGACGATACTTAGACTGTATCATGGGCCAACATCAACGATGAAATCATAATAACCATCAAAAAGGCTCATTATTGAACATTGTTGTGAGTATTTATTTATCTTTTAATATAATCACTAAACTCTATGTATTTCTACCACTGTCCACCATTTTGAAGGTCAAATGTTATTTCATTACGTGACTCTGAGCGCAACTTTATCTCCCCGTTCTCCAGTAGAAAATACAAGATCCATGTGCAATTGCAAGAAAGTTAAACTGTAAGTAAGTAAGTGCTATTTATTTATATTTTTTTAAGACATGGGAAGAACATGCAAGCTCCCCACAGAAAACCCCAGAGATGGAATAAAACCCAGGACCTTCTTGCCCACTGTTTACCCATATGTCCTTAAATCTGTCTGTAGTCATTAGTTTAAATAATTGTGTGATGTATATTTTGTATGTATTGAATTGTGTCTGTGTAATTTAGAGTGTTGTATTTTATCTGTATTTTAATTAGGCCATTCATTCTTTCTATTTATCAATTCTTTGCACACTGTAAACCTGCCGTCACGTTGCCTCTGCCTCAGGGACTACGGATGAAAATTAGCTTGTAGCTATATCCGGTCTGAACAATACATTTATTGTGCAATGTCCCT
>JAPMNZ010947237.1:0-12292 GCA_029875035.1 Pomatoschistus microps | reverse complement strand
GTTTGCATGTTCTCCCCGTGTCTGCGTAGGTTTCCTCCGGGTACTCCGGTTTCCCCTACCACTAAAAATATGTGCAATAGTTCTGGCCTGTGCCTCCTGTACTGGCGAACTTACTCCCATCTCTGTGTGCCCAAAACTAACAAGTGTAAACCGCTTTGAGGCTCTAAGTTAGAGTGAAAAGGCGGTATATAAATAAATACTTACTTACTTACTTACTTACTTTAGTCCTGATTGTCTTTTTATTGCAGAGGTTAGAGTCAGTTTTATGAGCCTGCGCAGAGCTGTACTTATGGCTGTCTGCTCAGCGTGCCGTGGTGCTCCTGAGGTTAACAAAGGGAGGTGTTTCGGCCCAATGTGGTCACACTCCCCACAGCTCTGCTTTGAAACTCCACCAAAGAAATAAGAGTATAATAGGACTAAAGTTTCAGAATGATTTATCTATTGTGTGCTGGGCTGTGGGGGCTTTTTGTTCTCGCCTCACTTGGGCTTCTTCCGTCCTGGCAGTGCACTGGCCCTGCAGGGAATGCCACTCAAAATGGGCAGAGCGACCCGGCCCCCGTGATGCCAGCTCAGTGATAAGTTTCAGGGCGAGACGTGGTGTGTAGCAGAGATTAAGACCCAGAGCTCAGGAAGCCATTTGGAAGGGACACCTTTTAACCCGGAGGGATCAGGATGGCAGTGGGAGCAGACACCCTCTCCTGACCTCTCACACGAGCAGCACTGTGGAGACAAAGCCGAGTGCGCAGGCAAATGCCCAGACCATTAACCCATGCAGTGCCACACACAGGCCGTTCTCTGCATGGCTCAGAAGAAAATCAACTCTGGACTTCCTTTTAAAACATGCTCAAGTAAAAGTTGAAGTAAATTATCCATGCAAACTTTTATTATCACAGGGAGGAATATGCCATAAAATTATTTTTATCACCACGTGATAATCAGGTAATTTGCTGTATTCAAAATTGCAAACAAGTAGTGGTGTTTTCAAAGTATAATTTATTTTACCAGGAGATCATTAATATCCTACACATAAAGTTATTTTTATCTTACACCTTAGAAATAAACACATTTTCCAGTGGAGTTCTTCAAATTAGGTTTATATGATTCTATTACATATGAAAATGCAACAGTTGTTATACTCAAACATGTAATTCTTGAAGCGACTAATGTAAATTAAACCAGAAAAGTTGGTCTCCTTGTAGACGGATGGAAGAGAACATTAGTCCTGGTAGTTTTGGTGGTGGGAGCATCGTGAGTTTGGCTAGAGCTAAAGCATTTGCATAAAGGGTGAGGGCACTCTGCCCGACTTTGGGGAGAGGTTGGCACCTCGCCTTGCCGTTGCCGACTAGCAGAATGAGGAGCGGCCGAAATAAAAGAACCGAGGGGAGAGAGAGGGAAAGGCTCAATAGTGCACCTCTTGTGTGAGAGACCAGGCCTTGGCTGCACTCACGGGGCATGAGGGGTGAGCAGATCTGTTCATTATCTCCATTAGGCTGCAGTTATAGGCACACGGTTCACTTTGCTGCGGTGGAGCCTCTGGAGGTGAGAGCAGGACACGAGGATCTTCACCTACACCACGTCTGTCCCACCAGAGCTGCAGAGTCAGATCAGACAGGCCACAGTGTGAGGCCGCACCAAACCCTGTAAAGTAAACACAGTGCACTCAGTATGTATTGAATTATCTTATGTCTTCATGAAACTGTACACCACTCCAGTAGATTCGGAACAGATGTTGAAATGCATTTTCTTAATTCCTTAAAATGTAGCCCATAATTTAGTTTGAAAACTTCAATTCTGATCTGCTTTATTTGTACTGAGGGGGAATAATGCAAACACCATGATCTCTGCCTTATCAAGATGAGTCTGTTTTGAGGAGGATTGTGTTTCAAGTCTTCTTATGTTCCTATTTTAAGGATCTACACTATAATCGAGTGCACAATCTATGCATTTACAGTGGAAACATATTTCAGTTCTATCCCAGCGGTGTCAGAGGCGCAGTTACTGTGACTCTGGAGGTGTTTAGGGCTCAGTTGTGCCTCATGCCACAAATGGCTTCCAGACTTTCGCACATAGTAATGCTTTAGTGTGTAAACAGCCATAATTACCAATGATGCACAGACGCACTCTCTGCATCAATCTGTGCGGAGAGAGAAAAGATTTTGTCACTTTCGATGAGTGATGAGAAAACCAATGAGTTATGTGTACTAAAGTGGCCAGTGCTTAGTGTGTGAATAATTGAATGAAAAAATGAAAAGGCTTTTATGTTTTATGAGTCTCAAACAATATCGTTTACGACTGTGTTTTTGTGTCATGTGAGAATAGGACTCAACTCCTGTATTTCCACATCTATATTTTTGCATCATACAAACTGTATAATTATGTTTTACTGAAATACCAAAAATCACTTGATAGCTTATTTTTTGCTTTTGTTTAGAAATATAAATGAGACAGATACATTATCTGAAATTGATTGTAGATCAAATAAAAACAAAATGTAATGTTTTTTATAATTCAAATCATGAATTAATTAAGGTTATAAAATTAAGGCAAGAACAATATAGCCTTTTTTAAATGGCATTATAATTTTAAATGTGGATACCATAAAATAAGCGATTTATTTCGGAAAAGTGCAGCTGTGACCATTTTGATATTAAAATTAATATTATTATTATTTTAAGAGGCCTGATCGACGTCACGGCCACGTGTTTCCGTGTGAAACCTTTATTAATTAACAAGCATAACTAGATGTAATTAAATAATACATTGAGAAATATTTACAAAGTGACATGCGAAGCATTCGGTGGTAATTTCACATTTTTAAAGTAATTTCTTCCGTTTTTCCCGGGTTTTCGCCATTCTCTCTTTTCTCTTTTTTCCTTTGACTCGGCAGGCCGCTGCGTCAGGTCACGTCTCCAGACCTCCGCAGTCTCTGCTCAATGCGCATACGTCCGTGCGGGTAGTAAAATGTTCCAGGGTTTCGCGCTGAGACGGTGTTAACATTATTGTGCGTGGACAGATGCGTTCGAATACACTTAGTGCAGAGGCTAAAGGCACAAGAAGAGCTGTCCTCAGAGTCAGAGCGGAGGAGGCGTGGGTTCGAGTCCCCACCACGTGCTCATTGAGCTGGTGAGTGATGCTCTCTGTGTCATGGACTGGACTTTAGTTCAGGAGCGTGTCCTTCCCGTTTTGTGGCGTGGTTGTTGGGGACTAGAGTATGTCCAGGTCCAGCCTCATTTTGACTTGAACGGGAGCTATGACTGGGGATCAAACAACAATACTACTACTACTACTACTACTACTACTACTACTACTACTGCTTGCCCCGTTTTCTTTATAGTTTAAAATAAAGGTCCCTGCATCTCTAGAAGGTTTTGTGTAGTTAGACTTCTGTGGTCTATTGTCTTCTGAACAGTTAAATGCGTGTCTTGCTAAAGACATGTTGCAAAATATCAGCTAGACCTGATCACTGCTGAACCATGACTTTGGCTTAGCGGCTTTTGCCCATTCTGGTGAACAAAGGTCATTGAATGTGGCATAAAGAGATAAGATGAGTTCATGGAAGAGACCAGTGGCCAATGTTGCCAGTACAAGCCACAAAAAACAGCATTATTGTCAAACTTATCATCAAAATGCATATATTTTAAATAATAAATAATGGCATACTGCATAATTATAATAATTATAACATTTATCAAATTATTTTGTGATCTTGTATAGTAGTTCCATGCAATTCCTTATTATTTTTTGCCAAAGTCTTATTTAATTGTAAATCAGAATCATCTTTTTGTTTTTTTAGATGCTTCTTTGTTCCATCAGCTCTCACCACACCTGCCGGTCTTAAAGTTCAAAAAGGGTGCCATACAAATGTACATATATTGTTATTCTCCTCGTGCTTCCCTTGCCCATATATTAGGTTAATTCTTTCCTTTACATGTTTTACTTGTTCAGTGTGCCTGTGACGCAGGCGTATGCTAGTCTGAACAATCGGCACCCGGCCTGGTGCTGCCTGGTCCAGATGGGTCTGCTCCCCCTGCAATAGCACTGACAAGCCAGCCAGGCAGTCAGCTCCCCACACGGGCCAACCAGCCTCACCCTCAGCCAGATCGTGGGCCAGTCTGAAGCCTTTGAGCCAACCTAAAAACAACCTGCCAGCCAGTCAGCGAGCCGCTCCTCTGTGATTGTGCGCCGCCTCAGCCTAATGGTCACACTGCAGCCAACCAGAGGAGACTGGCCTTTGTGGGGGATTCAGACCGTCCCATCACAACACAGGACCATCACATCCAAGAGGCTCCTTCCACTTTGCAACAAGTTATTTGTTTGTGGCAGAAACACTCAGCTTCTTACAAATCCCTCATATTTTCTTTGACCATGTCAAAATTACTCTTAAAGCCAAATTAACTTAATGAATTTTAATTCAATTAACATAAATATGTGATCTTAAGTCGTTTTCTTCAGTTCAATGCTGTTCAGGAGGCAGACCGCACCTATTCTATGCCTATTCCCATATTTGGTGTCAAAAACACCTCCCAGCCACATATATGCATGGCAACAGTAAATCAAATTTGTATTTCATATTTTATGTCAAAAATAATCCGTGTTGCTTTTCAACACAGCCATAGACACAATCAAAGCGCTTTTAAGTTTGTTATAAATCCATCCATTCCTTTTCAGCCGCTTGGCGAAGTCATGGAGAAAATGTATGCTAAATGTAAACTAATGTAGACTGAAAATATACATACAAATGGTATATGACTTGTCAGAACTTCTGTGTACATTCATCCAGAACTAGCAGCACAACCTGCGTTTACCACACGTGGCAGTCAGTCAGGGCACAAACTCACAATCCAATTCTTCAGTTACTTTTGAGAAACATTTCTAATTTGCTTAGAAACTTTTTATTGCATTTCTGCCTCTCTGCTGCCGGGGCTATTAAAAGTGAAGTTACGAATGGAGGAAAAACTGGCAATAATAGGCCAGTTTGGATGTGAAAGTGCATTTTGAAACAGGAGAGCATGTTTTTGGATGCTATTATTTTGTTGGGGTTGAAGTTGGGGGAGCATTTTCTCTCCCCCTCCGCTCTTTGTTTGTGTGGTAAATCCAGGAGCAGCTGCTGGACCCAGGGTCTAGTGGGATTTTGGGCCTGTGTTTTCTCATGCCATCCCATGCCAAGGTGGTGTAACGCGAGGAGAGAGAAAGAGAGTGGTGGTGGGGGCAGCACGAGTTGGAGAGGTTTTACTGGGCTGATTGGTGACGCAGCCATTTGGGTGGGGGCTTTTGGAGGCGGGAGGGTCTAGATTGGGCGCATGTAAAATGAATATCCTTTGGACTTTGCTCTAGCGCTGGATTGGAACTTGTCTATTTGGCTAATGATGTGCCTTCTGCCCGCGCAGCACACACAATCGCTGCTCTCTCTCTTTCTCTCCACAACCACCCCCCACCTCGCCGCTTCTCTCGCTCTGCCATGTCTCCGTCATCCCTCCCTTTTCAGTGCTCGGAGCGTGCGTATTGGCTGGACAGACTGCGACTCGTGCCAAATAGGTGGGCCCTGCGCGCGTTGGCACTCACTCACTCAATGGTTAGAGAAGGAAAGTGGAGAGGAAGAGAGAGACAGAGTTGGAGAGAAAAAGGGGGAAGAAGCGGCACTCGGGTTTGCCAGCGGTCGGGCACTCTTGGCCAACATTGATTCGCTCTTGTTTTGCTGTTTTTTCTTCTCTTCTCCTCCGTTCGCACCCCCCAAGTCCAGCCCTCTCCCTCTACCCGAGGCGTCACATATCGTACTCAATTGAACTCTTAGCATGCGCCGCTTTGACCACTATCTTTGATGTGTTACTTTTTAGATTGTTTAAAATAGTTTTTTTTTGCCTTCAGATTTTTTTTCCTTAATTTGTACTTTTTTTTGTTGTTGCTGAAAATAGATAAAGTTGGGTCACTCTCCTTCTGTGATCTTAAACTCACTCTGCTTGTGTAACTTGTCCACAGTACCTCCTGTGTTTCTGGGCTGGTATTACAACGCACATTTTTTTTCAACCTTTCTCGGCTTTTGAGGGACACTTCCTCAGCATCTTTTTTCACCTTTCTTCTGCAGTAAATGTATTTTATAGTTGTGTGACCTTTGATTTTTTACACTCGTCGGGTTGAATTTAGGATGAGAGAGAAACATGGTAACTACTCTGTATTTCTTCTTTCTATTGAATTGTTTTACTGCAAAGTAGTCCTTCAGCATACCACTGTATAAATGTTAAATGCATTGTTACTATGAAAAGCAAAGTCGTGTTTACCCAATGATCTTTGGTTGTAACCTTAAACCTTAGATCTCGGTGTGAACAGCTAAAAAAGAAAAAAGAAAAGCATCATAATTGTGATTGCGCTGTTTTCTTCCTTCTCTTTTGTCTTATTGAAGTGTGTCAGAGTAAGTGAGGCTCTGTTCAGGGACAAGTGGCTGAAAGGTGTGTGTCTTCCATCCCTCTCTCTCTTCTCTCTTTCTCTCTGTCTGTTTGTCTCTCGCTGCTCAGTCTCTGAGCGAGCGCAGAGCGAGTGGCGCTCCTCCATGCTGCGTGCCGGTGCTAACTGCCTGTCTTCTCTCTTCCCCTCCTCACCCCCTGTGCCTCTCTCCCCATCCTTTTCTCCCCCATTCTCCCCCTCCCTCTGCTCCTCCACCCTCCCCCCATCTTCATCTCTGGTCCAGGATGAATTCCACCCGTTCATCGAGGCCCTGCTTCCCCATGTCCGAGCGTTTGCCTATACCTGGTTCAACCTACAGGCCCGAAAACGCAAGTACTTCAAGAAGCACGAGAAGCGCATGTCCAAGGAGGAGGAGCGCGCAGTGAAGGATGAACTGCTGGGGGAAAAGCCAGAGATCAAGCAGAAGTGGGCCTCGCGCCTGCTGGCCAAGCTTCGGAAGGACATCCGGCCCGAGTTCCGCGAGGACTTTGTGCTCACCATCACAGGGAAGAAGCCTCCCTGCTGCGTGCTGTCCAACCCCGACCAAAAGGGCAAAATCCGCCGCATCGACTGCCTGCGCCAGGCCGACAAGGTGTGGCGGCTGGACCTGGTAATGGTCATCCTGTTCAAGGGCAGCCCCCTGGAGAGCACAGACGGAGAGCGGCTCGTCAAGTCACCACAGTGCACCAACCCGGGCCTGTGCGTGCAGCCACACCACATCGGCGTGTCCGTCAAAGAACTGGACCTGTACCTGGCCTACTTCGTCCACACGCCAGGTATGTGCCTCCGGGACATCTCAAACATATGCACACATAAACACAGACAACATCACCAAAACATATTGGTTGAATTACAATTCAACATTGCAATACACGTGCAGACACAATATACATCATTTTCACAACATTTATTTTTAACCATAATCAAAATAAAAGAGTGTGTGAGCCGCATTGTATTGTTCTTCAATGCACTTTTTTGGCTGTGCATGAATTTGTTTTTTGTGACTATGGGTTAACATTTGAAAGCACTTTTTAATGAGAAATCAGATTTCTACTCTTGAATTGTGTGTTTTGGTTTGATGAGGGAGAGTTGCTGTTCACAGGATTGTTCCCAGTCTGTCAAAGTGTGTGTGCCATGATAAGGCCATTGTAGCGGGGGATTGTCGTTTGGCCCCAGCCCAGCGCGTGTGTGTGAGGGAGTCTTGCGCTCCCAGGCCGCAGGCTGCTGCTGCCTTCTCCGTCTGCATGAGCCCCACACAAGACCTGTCTGCCAAACACACTGGCTCACAAACATTTTAATGGCACACACATTTTGTCAAAATACAGTATCTCCAGCACTGTTACACTGTTGTACTCTTAAAACAGATATATCGTTTGTATCTTTGTCACAAATGGACGCACTTCCTAAGAGTGAAAGTGGCCAGATATTAGCAGTAGGTCTGAGCCAGACATTGTTGTGTGTCAGCCACTATCACGGGCGCACACCTCGCACTGGGCCAAACATCACTGTAGTCTTCACATGCAGCCAAACACTGGCTGTGTTGTAGTTTTGTCACATTAGAAAAAACACGGACAAGAAACACCATCACACACGCGCGCACACACACACGCACACACACGCACACACACGCACACACACACACTAAACATGTTTCACAGCCAAGTCCTCGCAAACACACTGCCTCACCATTGGCCACATATACATAGAAACACATGCTCATGACCTAATATTATCTCAGCTGGAAAAAAAAATAAAAAATCTAATAGTACAGAACAGCTTCATGCACTTATTCAACAGCCATCAAACACACAATCTGCCTATGCAGAGGTTTATGGTTATTTTCTAATGTGACTCAGGCTCCTTTTTGTTTTTCTCAACCTCTCACTCTCCAAGCCAAACAGCAAGCACCTCACACGGCCCCGGCCAAAGCCTGGCTGTAACAGCGGCTTAACTCAGTGGATCCATCTGTGGCTGAGATAAAGCAGAAGCATTCAGCAGCCTTCACACCTAATCCTGCAAATATATATGTGGGATTTTTATGCAATTTTAAATATACATAATTTATTAATTCATATATAATCTGTTACTCATATTTTTTATTTTGCATGTAAAGTATGCTCCATAATATATTCATGTATGTGTTTATTTTAAGATGTAATTCCTATGTGTGAACCACTGTATATCGGCACTCCACACTGTGTTGTCCTGCCCAAGAGGGTAGGACTGCCTGCGACTCGCTGCAGAGATAAGTATTCTGAGTTAGTCTGTGTCTGAAACCATTGGTAATTAGGAACAGCAATAATAAATAGTTGTGTAGTGAATAAAAACATGAGCTCATTGTACGATTTTGTTTGCGTTGCGTTTTGTAGGTCTTTAGCATCTCTGTCTTCCTGGCTCCTCTTTGATCCCGTACACACTTTTGTTTTGTCTCCTTAAACATGGCCCTTATTGTTGTTCTCACAGAGGTAAAGCCTCTGCTGATCTCTTTTGTTTATATTGTAGTTGGGCGAGAGACAGAGATGGCAGGAGAGAGAGTGTTGGAAAGGAGAAGAGGCTGCGATAGTGATTGTTCTGTTTGGCAGCACCGAGCACCGTTGGTGTGGGAAGAAGAGAAAGACGTCTTGTGTTTTGTTTATGACAGAGTAGCAAAAGCTGCCACAGGGAATCTCTGGGCTCTTCTCGGGCTGTTCAGAAGCCAGCCTTTGAGCCCCTCTCATGTACAAACCGCCACACGTCAATGTACAAGAGAAACTACGGCCACGACACTCACCTCTAAGCTGGCACAAAAGCATTATTTTTAATAGATATCATACCAGCATTCATATTAGCATTAGTGTTCGTGAAAGAGGTGTGTGTTTTATTTTCCGGGTTAGGTTATTATTGATCAATAAAGTTTATCTTATCTTATCTTATCTTATTACTAGTTTTTAGAGCTGTAACAAGCTGATCAATTTATCACAGCTAATCAATAAGTGAAATATTTGTCAAGTAATTTAGCAATGGAATTTATAGTGTAATTATTTGGAATTAACGTGTTTATGTCTCTGACAATGTTCTCAAGTGACATCTTCTTAACTTTGTTTTGGTAAAATTCATGAGAAATCCTTTATTTAACAAATTTAAAAGTAAAATCGATTAATCAAAAAAGTAATTGCCCAGCTTTTTAATGAAAAATGATCAATAACTACGGCTGTAATTATTACAGCTGTAATTACATCAGTTGTAGCTAATCCCTGCTCAAGAATATCATATTTATTTAAGAACAGGAAAAAGTAAAGACAAAAAACAACGTTGGTAAGGTCCCAAGGTAGCACTCTGCTCTTACTCATACTCTGGCCCAGATTCTATATTTTCCTTTGTGCAGCGTAAGTGTGATCATAAAAAGATGTTTCAAATGTGTTTCTAATCAAAAGTGCAGTACAGGAAATTTGCAGTCACTCTGAGGGAGGTGTGAAATGTGCTCGCCGTGCCATTTGTGCCATGACCGCTCCACGCTCCACGCTGCCTCTGCCAGATCCCTCCTCTTCGCGCTATAGCAGCAGCGGAGCCTTGGACTGGCTTGTGAGAAAGCCCAGAGAAACCTCCAGCAGCTGCCAGCCCGCGCCTATTTACTGACCACAGGAACGAATCACAAATAAAAAGTAGTCTTGTGAATATCACTGAGAAACATCTCCGAAAAAGGGGGATTTATTGGGGGAAAGTGGACATTACGAGGCATTAGAGAGAAGCTTGTATGATACATGAACATTGACAGGATATTGAGACAGGTTTTTATTGCTTTCCTCATGACTGAAAATCTGTTGTTAATATAATAGGTGATTCTTTCGTTAAAGTGCAGAACAAAAGTTATAATCCTACACTTACCTCTGTTTTTGATGAAAATATTGAATGGCTGCCAGGTCTGAGACAGTTGTGTTGTGGGAACTATTTGTGTTCGGTCAGACTGGGGAAAAAAATCTCTTTATGTATAGTATTGTTAACAATAGTTTTATTTCCTACGCAACATTAAGAAACCAGTCACTTCAAAGACAGCGAGCAGTGTCTTGGCTTTGGATGCACGCGCTCATGCAGACGTGTGCAAGCTTAAGTCACCCGTCCAAAACCGCAGGGTCTGCCTTTATCTCTCAGACCACGGAGACAAAACCACACTGCAGGCACACACAAACACAAATACAGCGTTGGCTTCGTCCCACATTAAGGTGACCAACGAAAACTGAACTTTTCTCCTCAAAACGCTTCATTGTAGGACTGCAGCTATCGATAATTTGGTAGTCTATTATTACGTGTAATTAATTGAGTATTCACCTTTTTACACTACATATGAATTATATATTTGGGGGGGGGAAATTTATTATTTAAAACAAACCACTCTGAAGTATTTCAAACTGCTAATTATGAAATAAGTTTTCAAGACAGAGTTGGCACGTGTTGGTGTAAACGTGTGGAATTACTGTAGTTCTGTGTATTTGAAAAAAATAAAATCCAATTTCTTGAGGCAAAGGAATTGTTTATGAAGATTTTTTTTAAAATCATTTAATAGAATTTATTCATTTTATGTATAATTATGGAAATTTTTTTATTTACGTTTTTTCTTGTGTAAAACATATTTATTTGGTGTATTCACTCATCGCAATCCCGTACAACAAACAGATACACGCTTTGAAACGTAGACAGAGCAAGTACAAAGAAATCGTGTTTTAAAGTGTGCATGCGTGGCTATTTATGTTCACGTAGCTGTTCTCTTCTGTAGCTGCGGCAGTCTCCAAAATGCATCTGACCAAAAAAACACTGCACCACGTCTGAGGCTTTCCTGACCTCAGAGCAGCAGTGGGAGAGGAGAAAAGAGGAGACGCGCTCACAATGAAACGGGCCTAAGACGTGAGAGCTGCGGAACATGCCTTATTCACTGCGCACCGCTCACAGCAAGAGCCTGGCATCGGTGCCGAGTCTGGCCGCCCGCTTTGCCCAGCGCCGCCTTAGTAATGCTACAATTAGACGCATAATAGCAGCATTACACTTTTATTTGGTTTTCCCATACACATGTTTTTCTTTTTTTTCTCCTAAAACCATTCTTCTAGTCCAGTTGCATTATTCAGTATTGATATTCTTTTATGTGTCGGTGTGTATAACATTTTCGAAGAGAATTTCTTCCTGTGTAAATGGTGAGAAGCCTTGTGTTGGTGGCCGTTCTTGGCACGATGCTATCTCTGTGTTTGGAGGACGCCAAATTTTTAGTCCGAATCTTTGCCAACCTCCTCCCTCACATCCTGCCATTCTGCTCCTTTCTCTTTTTCCTTTACTACTTTTTTCTCTTTTCTTTGATTTCTCTTTAGGGTCTAAACAAATGCCTCATTAGCACCTGGGCCCCTGATTGTGGCAACAGGAACACTTTTAAAACTGGTCAGCCCAAGCATTTTGCTGCTCAATAGGAAAATTATGTTTTTAAGGACAGGGCTGACATTTGCTTTCATTATTTAAATTCACTGCTCCGCCTTTACTATACAACACTCCCTGAAATAATTAAACCATAAAATATATCAGTCTGGAGTGAATCTATCTAGCTGTAGCTGCCATGTCAATATAACAAGCAATTAGGAAATCTTACTTGAAAAAAAAAGAATCTAACAATTTGACATTTCGTGAGTTTTGTAACATATATTTTGACTCATAACAGACGGCGTGTTTTTTCTCTCTTCTAAATGAACTGCGAGTGAGAGCAGTTTGAAGAAGACGGAAAAGTGGGGTGGGGGATAGAATAAGTATGCATCTGAGCCAGAATGCAGAGAATGAAATTTGGCATGCGTTTGTGTAAAGCGAGTAAGCTTCAAATCAGTTTGGACACAGATCTAGGACA
>JAPMNZ010947216.1:0-16671 GCA_029875035.1 Pomatoschistus microps | reverse complement strand
GAGCAGAGAAATTGGTCCGGACCAGGCGGCTTCTCCACCTCTACTGCTGTGACCTGAAGTTCTGTTGCATTTTATTATTACTACGGTTAGCTTTTTAGAATGATTCATTTATTTGTTTTGTTTGTCTGGATGAATGTGTTTTTGCTGCTACTGGACACCTGAATTTCTCCTATGGGGATCAATAAAGTATCTGTCTATCTATCTAGTTGCCTCGAGTTCACGACAGTCCAGGCATTTGTAGCATAATAGGTGTAGTTTTGGCCTCTGCTGGTAACTAAAAAAATTGGTAAAGCTTTTTGGCACAGGTCAGAATGAGGTAAAAGGGCACTTTTTAAATCAAATCTGAAGAAGACATCCCCTTCCTGCTTTATCTACTAAAATGTATTATATATGTCAATCCAATAATTACATGTACTTTATCCAATCAGGAAACTGGGAGGTTAATCTAGGGGCAGGTCTAGACAGATAGATAGAGCGATAAGAAGACGTCAATGCAAACTGGTGCTTGCTTGGCTCTCATTGCATTTCTGTCTCCATAAATAAATACATATATTCTCAAAATATATTGTTTTCACACCATTGTCACACAGCGCTTAATCATTTCAACCATTCACTCCACATGTGATGGTGGTATGTCACAATTGTTGCCACAGCTGCCCTGGGGCACATTGACCCACTGGCACCAGGAGACTGGAGCACGCATAGAAAAAGGTCCTACAATAAGATAAGATGAAATAAGATAAACTTTAATGTCCCAAGGGAAATTGGCTTTGGGATACAGTGAAACACACATCTGCATAAATGAATGAAATTGAAAGTAAAAAAGAATATTGCACTAGTGCTTTGGAGTCTCTGTTTGGTCCAATTCTGCATCCAAATAAGTAATAGGTCCTGGATATAATACTGAAATAGTCCATTATTAGTTATTTTTATTGCCACTGAAGTTGAGTTGAGGTGAAGACAGGAGTAACTGACACTAGAATTACACATGAACTCTGTTTGAATGGAACTACATTTCTTTCTTCAGGAAGTTAAAGAACATGTTCCGTCCATCTATCTCTCTGTTTATCCATACATCCATCCATTCGCATTTCAGGTCAATTATTGTCAATATAACACATTTTGACCCCTTCATTTATTTTCCCCTTTCAGTGTAATCGCTCTTCATCAGTCTTCCCGAACCAAAATCCCACAGTTTTTTTCCCCCTGGCCTTGTCTGACAGGTGCCTGGGGTTTCCCGCGAGCCCCGCTTTGGGTCAGCTCTCGACAGCTTACACTCTTGTTCAAACAATCAGCAGACAGGTAAGACAAATAATAAAATAGCTCAAGCCAAATAAATGCTACTGTACGGCCTCGGCGCGCCAGCCTGTCACCCAGCGTGAGGTTTATTTTCCATTACGCTCATACCGTTTCCATCTGACATCAATCCTGCTTCTTCAGTGGACCATTCAAGTCTCATCTTTCTAAGCCCAGGACAGCTTTAGCTAACCCACATTTATCCCGCTTTATGCAAACAAACAGTTTCTCGCAGTGACACCTGGGAGTGAACGCAGCCATCTCGCAGTTGGCAGCAAAAAGAGAGAGAGAGAGAGTGAGTTTTGGCTCCAGTTCAGGCTAAAAAGTGCATTTCTTCGAGGTCACTGTTATTTATTAAAGAGGTATTTAGTATTTGGCTTATTTTTGCAGCCAGACCAAACGTTATTGCTGCACCTACTTTCGCGGCTCTTGTAAAAAGTGTCCAGTTCAGCACACGGCAAACCACCGCAAATGAGTGTGTGTGAAATGGCAATAAAAGTTTTGGGTGTGACCTTGTAAATCGGGAATTAGGATTGCTAAATGTGCTAGTTAATGAAGGCTGCAATCCGTGATAGTAAACTTAAAATTGCATACAGACTGACCCGAAACAGACATGTCACCATAACAATCCAACACAAATATAGTTGTTAAAGTGGACTAGGGGGAAACAGTGTACTGGTTACAGGCTACATATCCATTGTGTTGCATCACGATACAGTTGTTATGTTATGTTCTAGTTTTTGGAATGTTTTTACAGAGATTGATGGATGTGTGCATTTCTCTTGTTATGCAGAATTATCAAAACGTCCACTATTCTTGTCGATATCAGGCGTAACGCAAATTTCTGCATTTGAAATAGCAAGAATACTGGATTGCTACAACAGTCTATTGTGAACATTTTTCTCCCAGGTTTTCTTCAGATTGGGGATCAAAGTTTAAAGCGGAGTAAACTGAGGCACTCAGTCGGTATATAAAAGGTTTAAAAGCAATTAATGCATGGCTATAATGTTTTAAAAAGAAAACCGCATATTTCTGCATGTTGGCACCAAAATGTTCCGAGATGTTTTTTGCCCTAAAACGTCTCAATCCCATTAATCTCATTGGAGCTGCATGGATAAATATGGATAGATATTGATCCCAGAGAAATGCAAGTGTCCAGCAGCAGAAACACATCCATCCATACAAACAAATAAATATATAAATATAAAAGTTAATAACCATAGTACTTAGAAGTACATGGCAACAAGAGTACGTCAAATTTAAGAAGTCCTTCCATCCATTTCCTTTCACTTTAAAACCTGTTGCTGGATTGTGGAGGCAACAGTTACAGCAAAGGCAGAGAAACTTCCCTCTCCTCACACACTCATCCAAAACAAATTAATATTATACAGTAAATACAAAATAACTTGCGCTGAAGATTGGCCTCAGTTCAAACTTGTACTCCTGACCCAACACTTTGAAACCTCATCTGACAGTCCATTCAGGCATGTGTGCTTCCCAGTTTATTTATGACAAACTTTGACAAAACAATAGGACTTTCAACTTCTGTCTGTTCAGTCCCTCTTTCTCCAAGCCTCTTTTCACAGCTGCTCTCTTCTTGCTGCCTCTCTCGGTGTCTCCGCATTGTCTCGGAATGCCTCGGCCTTTCAGACGTTTCCAGGCCAGGCAGAATCTCCTCAGGCCAGATAGTTTTGGCCTTAACCGCGGCCGCTGCAGATTCCCACGGAGGATGACACACAAGACGTGGCGAGCGATTGCCAGTCCCCGCCGGGAGCTCCCAGCGGCACTTCCTAACAGCGCGATTCAAACCCACTGGACTGCGTGATGTTTAATTGAACCGCAAGCTGTTAATCCAGGGAGAGAAAATCAGCTAATCCAGATTAAGGTCGGCCAGACGGGGAATAGAATTGTCAAAGAGCCCTCCTCCAAGCATGCCGGGCTACACCTTCAAGCGATCGCAGTGCATTACTAGAAAGCCAAACATGCTCACGTGACGCCGACGCCAAACGGAACTGAGAGCTTTTGTGGCGTCGTGAGAAGATTTTGACGTAATCTGCCCGCTGCAATGACTGCCTCTTTTGTTTGTTTGGAGCTGAAGTAAGCGTCCAACACAGGAACAGATCAGGGGTAGAATTAAGTGGCGGGACTGATCCTTGAATGGGGGGTAGGAACTGGGAGCAACAGGTGAAATGGTGCAAGCATCTGGTGACTATTGCATATTTTTAATCCATTCCTTTACTTGGACACTTTGCTATTGTCTGAGAAAGAGTTGTGTCTTTACATCGAGTGGAGACAAAAAGTCAGATTTTTCATAATAAACAGTTACTCAGAGGCGGACAAAGTTGACGTGTAGAGAAATTAGCTTTTTACCACGTCATCCGAAAAGCATATAGATATATAGATAGATACGGTAGATAACTTATTGATCCCGGTAGGAGAAATGTAAGTGTCCAGCAGCAGCAGAAACACATCCGTCCATAGAAAACAACCAAATACATAATTCTGAACGTGACTAACAATAGCAATCAGAGGGTCATAGGTCACAGCAGCAGAGGCGATATATCATCGTAATCAACAGGTCGGTCATTAGTTTGTTTGCCTCATCCCCACAGTATGTCCTCTGCATTTGACCCACCCTTCCAATGCCACTAGAGAAACCTGTACAGGCTTGGTCTGGTCTTTGCCCTTGTACACTGGCCATCCCAAGGTACATTGATCTTCCAACTGCATTCAATATATTTTTGCAACAGTAGCTATCTCGGAGGACTTTACAAAGCTGTTGATTCGCCAACCCAGATCAGAGAATCATACAGTTAAAACACAGGAAATGGAATGTTAAAAAAAACATAGAGACTCTGATGTTCTTATACAAAAACAGCAGCAATTCAATATCTAAAAAATATCTAAAAAAAGAAGATACGGACCCATGCAGTCTCACACTAGAACATTATTCCTAGTTCCCTGGCTGTGATATTTCGGTCCAACCAACACTAGACAACTTTTCCCTTTTAGTAAACAAACCATGCATCGGTAAACAGTTTTCATGGTCACTTTCCCAGCTCCTCCTCCACTGTATCCATGCGAGCTCATTCTTTCACTTCATTAGTATCCGTGAAATCAACAAAACGACAGCGAGAGACGGTCCCAGCGCAGAGACGTCCTCTGTTGTCACGCTGCCTTCTGTAGACCACAGTAAATAGACGTGCCAAATCCGCCGCCACGTCCCAGAGCTTTGCCGGACTAATACTTTTATTTATATGCAGTAAGTGAAGATGACAGGCCGTGTTGTTGTACTTGATGAATGAATGTTGGCCGGCCGCCGTGTGTGTATGACTCCATTGTAGCTCATGTTCAGAGAATGCCACGTTTGTAAAGGCCTCGGGGGTTAATCGCTCCCCAACAATGGCACATGGCTGCAGCCCATGGACCATACATGCACATGCTATTAGTGCATACCAGACCGAAATAGCCCGTATTGTGTGTTTGTGTGTGTGTGTGTGTGTGTGTGTGTGTGTGTGTGTGTGTGGGATCGGTTCATTCAGTCGTTCATTCATATTGTGACACCAGTGCAGTCTGAGGTTAGAAACGGCACAACAGGTGGGCACTGGCCAGAGTGCACTTTTGGCCTGTCCTAAGCTTGGATAAATGGAAAAAATTCATCACGATGGACAGTAAGGCTTCAACCAGCCCACAATCCAATAACAATGCGAGCTACCAAAAGTGATAGAAAAAAAGAATAAAAAGTGCTTAAATTTGGCAAAATGTATCTGAAATTTAAGCACATTCCGACTGCCCTAAAACAAGATTTTCTAACAGGACAAACTAAATGATCTTGTTTTGAAATGACACAATTAATATCTGCCTTGGAATGAGAAAATAGAGGAATAGTTCTTGAATTAAGACTAAATGTCTTTGTCCCAATGGTGAATTGTGTTTTAAGACAATCAGAATGTGCTAAAATTAAGACAAATACCACTTGATTTATGTTGTATCTTTTTTCTTGCATTGAAGACGACAGTTGATAAGGCAACAGATAGATAGATAGATGGATGGATGGATGGACACTTAATTGATCAGAAATCCAGGTGTCCAATAGCAGGAAACTCATCCAGGTCTGTTGTGCAGTCTCACAGCCAAAGGAACAAAGGATCTCTTAAAAACAATAGTATAGACCTCTGCAAAAAGTTACCTTCAATGCACCAAAAGTATTCAATGCAACTGGATGGAAATATTTGTGAGCAAACAGAAAATAAATGACAAATGGGAATTCAATCCATGCTACTTCTTGAACTATTTGCAGCCTTTGTAAGTAGTTCATCATTATCAGTGCTACTTTGAGTGTTTAGCTGGACTAGTTTCATCAGGATGAGCTCATCAGCGAGAATGTGATTACGTTTGACAAAAGAGAAATGTTCTTGGCTTTAATTTATACTCCGCAGTAAAGTGTAAGATGTTTTTTAGAGAACTCACATTATGCTAAATGTCACAACATTGTTTCCTCATCAATAACAGACTTGGAATTGTTTTAGAGCTGAGGTATTTAGGTTTACAACGAGTTCTTGCACTAAAAACAGTTTGGTTCAATCTCTTGTTCTCATGCAGGTTATTTTTTCAGACAGGACTTAAAAAACCAGCTCTGCTATTTATGGTACATAATATATCCTGCACAGACTGTATTTTTAACCTAAACATGTTTGTTTGCACACTTCTGTCTTTTGCACAATTCGAGTGATTATATCTATGCCACATGTACATTTCTCCAGTGTGAAATCAATAAACTTACAGTATCTTATCTTAAAAGTGGCTGAGGGAGGGACCTCTCTTTGTCAATAGTGACTTCCCAGAGCTCCTATAAAAGGTACAGCATGTCTTGGTCTCATATAGTCACAAGGTTTTCTGTTGGGACAAAATACATCCATTCATCAATTTTCTCCAGCTTTATCTATTTCCAGGGCACGGGGGAAGCAGTCTAAGCAGCGGACTTCCCTCTCCACACAATCCCGAGGAGTTGCCAGGCCAGCTGAGAGACAGAGTCCCTCCAGCTTCCCCTCGGTCTTTCCCTGGTCTCCTCCCTATAGGTCCGGGGTATGAAAATGAATTTGAGCTTTATATACTTTTCGGCTCAAAACTTTTCGTTAATAACAGGAACTTCTGACTGAAATATTCCCCCATCCCTTCGCTCTACATACAGTACATTGTGACACTATGACATATCCTTACACTATTTTATTGTTGTCCTTTTTAAAACTAGCTAACAAAATGTATTTCAATGGAACAGTGTGTGGAAATGGGCTACCACTGTTTCACAAACACCAGAATTAGCTCAAGGCCAGTTCAGCTATAGTCCCATCGTACATGTTTGAGACGTAGGGGAAACCAGAAAACCCAGAGGAATGCTCAGAAGGTTCTTTAAGACAATAAACATTAAACATAAGAATACATAATGAACTTTTTTACATTTAAACCCAAATAAAAATGCAATACAAAATATTGTTAAAAGAAACAACAAAAGAAGTCAATGCAGACCCGGGAGAACATGCAAACTCCACCATTTCAGAACAGGGAGAGTGGGTGGCAAACGTGAAATTGGCATTTTATGTTCAGCCATTTTAGGTTTTAAAAATCCAATAACTCAGGTGCACTCACTCATGAGAAACAGGAAGAGGGTGAAGTGGGTAAATGCATCCCATTGGTTTGTTCGGGATGATCCCCTCCAAAATATTTCTTTTTAATTTTTGGAGACTATAGGCAATGGTCAATTCCTTTACTATTGGAAAACAATTGATAACTTGACTACTTTTAGGGTTTAGGGACACAATATATAAAAAAAAAAAGCATCTGAAAAAAATCACTGACTGCACCTTTAATATGGCCTAAACGGTCAACTTAAAAAACAGCTGTAATAACTGCAATAATAGAAATATATAAGTTAAGGCAAGACCACGGCCCATTTGTTGAGCGTTGTCAGTCCAGAGTCCACAGATGGGACTTGCTTCTTCACCGTCATTTGCACTTGCCGGTCAAACAGAGACGGACATAACTCTGAGTGATTTCAGGTGGACACTAACATTTATCCACAGCGTTTATCTCTCTCTCTCTCTCTCTCTCTCTGGGACGACGGGGAAATAACCTCCAAAGCCAGAATGTCACAAGACAGCTGTATTTGGAGAAGGAAATTGTTGATCAAAATGGCTGCTGTTGATGTATGATACGAGCTTCTCCAACGCGAGTTCATTTGTCATCTGCAACTGTTCTCCCCGAATCCGTCACGATGGGCTCACGGACAGATATGAAACACGCCGCAATTAGTGCGCGGACAGCTGCGGAGGCCATTAGACACTCTGAGCCGTGTTTAGAGAAGGACTAGCACACGGGACACTAATGGATGGTGTCTGTCAGAGAGAGTGGGGAAGGCTGGACTGGAGATGGGAGACTGGGAATAGAGAGGTGCAGGCTCAGCAGCAAAGAGACACGGCAAGAGGGATTTGCAGATGTTCGGGATTCAGCAATAAGTGTCAACGCAGCCGCGACTGATCAGAGACGAGAGATACTGTTCGAGTAACTATTAACTATTTAACTGTTGTATTAAATAGACGGAAAGGTGGGTAGTCAATGCACCTTCAAAACCACCAAATTTACTTCCTTCCGCCCAGCGTTTGACCCCAGGGACATTCTTGTAGTTGCATTATTTCAGTCAGAATGTGTGATCTTCAGGGGATTGTTGGAAAAAAAAAAATTAAATATATATTACAACATGAACTTTAAGCTTGTCCATAGAGACGAGCAGGTGGCACATTTTCCACAAGGATGGTCACATTTAATGAATTTAGTTTGACTTTAGGGTGTTTTTGTTTTGCTCTAAGTAGATAATAGGAATGCATGTATCATAGGATTTATTGTGTTATTTTCTCTCTCTTTTTTAGATATAGATTTTGTTATTTCTATTTATCAATTACTTTGCATTTTAGAATGTAAACTTTCAAAAAAAATAATTTTGAGGATAGAGGAATGCTTGAGTCATAAAATATCATGACTGATGCAACATGAATTGCAGGTGAAAGCCAGATCCTGCCAGGTCTATAAAGCAAAGCAGGGCCAGTCCAAGCTGGTACTGTGATGGGAGACCTCTGGAAACACCAGGTGACACAGTGGGGCAACTATGGTTGAAAGTGCCAAACTGTGGATATTTCCTTATGCAAGACACTTCACCCACATTAGAATGAGTTTGGTGTGTGTGTGTGTGTGTGTGTGTGTGTGAATGGTGGTAGATGGCAAAGACAGGTTTGCTTCCGTCAGTAATCAATCATCACCGAGTATGGAGTAAAAGAATAATGACATGTGAAGCATCTTTATTTAGGCGCCTTTATGTATCCTGAAAAGCACTATATGAAACCAATGCATTATTAAAGATGTTGGCACCCTCGTTTGAGCTTTTTATCCAGGTAATACTGTATATCCCCATTTTTTTTTTTGAAGATTTATGTCTAATGCTCTCTCCCTTTTTGTGTCAGAGCTGCCCCCTCCCAAGAGAACTTTAAGTCGCAGCTAAAAACACACTTATTTGCTCTGGCTTTTTAACTCAAGCAAAAATGAAACTTGTATAATAGTGGACCAGTATTTCATTTTTATGCTGTATTTCATCCGTGTGTTGTATTTTGTAATGTCTGAGATATAAATAAACTTGACCTTGACCCTAATCATGTAAATGAAGTTGAAATTAAAAAAATCTCCACAAAGAATGATCTGCGTCGCGATCCGCCAAACCTCCCAACAACATTGTCTTCACTGTGCAGCCAGGCGCCTCATGATCAGTGCGGGTTTGTAACTCAACCATCCAGAACAGGATAAGCCCGAGCATTCCCCCTTTACACACGCTCTGATTTACAACGGCTACAGGTAGAATCCAGAAAGCTGCGGCCGCGGTGAGACGAGCGCTGAGTGGGAGTCTTGAGAACTGTCCAACTTATCTGCCAGAATTAAGATAACCCCAAAGTGAATCACTCAACATGGTCCAAGGCTTAATCTTCGCTTCGCCGCTGCATTATCTCACCTCCACTCGCACGCACGCACTCGCTCGCCCATCGGAACCAAAACAAAGATTACCCACGCCATTTATTCTGTTTAAGTCGAGCCAGCGGTCAAGTTGCAGCCTAGGCCGAGATACAGAGAATAGTTTGAAAATATTACCTTAAAAAGACAAGATGCGAGAATGGACTTTTGAGTATTTCGGCCTTTCTTTAGCGTCTGTGATAATTCTTGTCTGACTTTGGCAAAGTTCAACGCACAGTGTACAGGCAATCCGTCCAAGATTTCCTTCACTTTCCTTTTGCGTAGACTCCCCTCAATGTTATTACTGGCACCGTGTCCGAACTTGGCAACCGAAAAGAGTGATGCTATTTCTTGTTCCGAGTTTTGTTTGGGCTTTTTCCTCCTGTCTGTTCCTGTAATGTTATACGGTAAATATGTTGATTTGCTGGTTCAAATTTGCAAGCCTGTAATCAGCTTTCCAAACCTCTCCGACTGTGTTTATTTCTATTTTAAAAGACATTGTCCAAAATGGGTCCGTGCAAAGATGGACGGTTAATTCTTCACTTTCTGGAGGAGAAAGCAGTGGTACAGCAACAATGTGGCTGCTCTGTGTTGTAGAAAACTGATCAAGATTTAGGTGATGAGTTCGAGCCTGTCCAATATTAGCGTGTTTTATCTTCTGTGAAGCCGTGAGGAGGCCATAAGCAATTACAAGCATAAAGAATGGGATATTTAAACTAGTATTGACGTTAATGAAGCATTGAGTAAGATCCAAGTTTGAAAGATAAACAAAGCCAGGGCCAGATTTTGAGAGAAATATGAGCATGTTTGGCCGCGCGACTTGCATTTAAATCAACTTTACGGCTTGACCACAGCGCTGTAGAGGCTAACGCGCTTTGGTTGTATGAGTTTGGAAACTGGGGAAGAAGATTCAGGCTTCATGGTAAAATATGATGTCAAATTTATGAAGACATAATTCTAATTCTGATATGTGTAATAGACAAATGGCTTCTGATCATATACTTAATGCTTTAGAAATGTCATTCTTCAGTGGTTGTGTGGTGAGGTGGTTAAAGGAGCCAGAGGGGCAGTTATTATACACTGGCAGCGTCTCTTGTATCCAGTGTAGAGGCATGGCTCAAGGCGAGTTCATCTGTATAGCACAATTCACAATTCATAACACAAGCCAACTCAACGTTCTTTACAATGCAAGAAAGAAACACTGCAGATGCGACCCTGTCCCACATTTTCAGGAAGACTGTTCCAGATTTTAGCTGCATGAATCTAAAATGCTGTTGCCCCATTGGTAGTCCTGACTCTGAGGAGCAAAAGGACTGGCCTCCAGCTGGTGCCAGCAGGAATTAGCCCAGTAAGCAGGCTGTTACCAAGAATATGTTTATGATACTGATTTAATGTGGTTTTTAACATGTAAGTCTCAGTCATCATTGACCCGCGATTTCTGACCTGCAAAACTACAACAACAGGGCCTTTCTGAGTGGAGTTTGCATTTTCTCCCCGTGTCTGCGTAGGCACTCCGGTTTCCCCTACCACTAAAAACATGTACAATAATTCAGGGTGAATGAGTGTGTGTTTGTGAGTGTGAATGTGGGAAAACGGATGGAAATTAGCCCATGGCTACAATCTGGAGTGATGTGTTCATTAACATGTACTGTCCCAACCAAAAATAAACAATAAATAAATAATGTACACTGACCGCATTATTGAAAGTTCTCGGATTATGCACCAACTTCTGACGGACACTTTAAGGCAGGGGTGTCAAAACGGTTCAAGAAAGGGCTGGTGTGGCTGCAAGATTACACCAGACCACCCATTTTCTCAAATCTTCAGGATAAAACTGGACTCACCTGAGGAAATGGGCGGAGTCCCAATTGTGGACCGGTTTGACACTCCTGCTTTAAGGACTTTCTATGGCCCAAAGACATAATATTGTGTTGATAACTCTTACTGCAACAGCCATCATTGCACCAGGTTATTTCTAAAACTGAAGATGTTCCGTTGAATTTACATGAACGAATCCATCTGTAAAGACTATCACAAGATGTCGAGGCTCTTTCTCAGACTAAAGGACCTTAATGAAGCCTGCGTCAGTTGCGTTCAGTGTGAACGCAACTTGGCAAAGAAAACTAACATTTTTGGCTTAACTGTAATATGCTTACTTAATATCTGAGCACAGTTCCCATGGATTAGCTTGGTCCCTCTATATTCGTACATTTAATTCAATTCACTTCATTTTTGCATAGCCCTAAATCAGAACAGGGGAATTTATAAAGCTGACAATTTGCAAAGGAAATGCAATTATAAACACATATAGCCATTGGTCCATAAGCGGCTGATGACCCATGTTCATTAATACAAAAAATAAATATATTTATTCATATTATTCCTGTTTTGTCACCCCAATCTCAGAAACAGTGAGATTTATCCACACACTGCATGTGTCAGTAGTCATTGCGTTGGTATAAAAGTGATATTCTGCAAAAGGCCTCAAAGAGAATAATTGGAAAGGAAGAAAAGCTCTTGGCAAACTTGTTTTTTTCTTTTTTTCAAAAATGGCTTGGACGCACCAGAGACGGAAAATATAGCGGCAAATAGGGAAGATGTGAGAAGTGGCTGCGAGTTTCCAAGTGGTGTTCTGCTATGGAAAATAACATCTTTGACAAAGAGCAGGAGGTTAAAAAAAAACTGCTAAGTAATTTAATGATATGGCCAGAATTCACCTCTCAGATTGGTTTTACACCGCGTCCCGCTTCTACTTCCCTATTTGGTCTCTGCTTCTAAATAAGGTCAATAAACAGCATTTTTCACAATGCAAGTGGAACAAAAGCCAGAGCTAGAGAAAGTAAACATGTGAGACCGGAGTTGACAAGGACAACACACAGGTTGAATGAGACTGGAGGCTTTTGGGATAATCTCACACTATGAATAAAGTTGCCAATCGTCTGTCTGTCTATTCTCAAAACGCATGTGTCCCTTTGTCCTAGAGCCTCAAGCTGCATGTACAGATGTAAACATTCAACTATATTCGTCTTGCAGTAGAAATGTACAGGGTTTTTTACTTGCTTCTTTATTAAGCTAAGGTTAGAGATTTTATACTTTCTTACTTACTTTGGCCTGTGGTAAACAACCGTCAGGCACACAGAATCTCACAGCTTGTCACTACGCTTTCAGCTCGTGCAGTAACCCACCTCAACCATAGTGGCAGAATCGCTGTTCATATAAGCACATCATTTAAGCTTTGGTTTGGTGGAAGAATCTCTTTTCAAATCCCTGCAGAATTTATGCGGACATCTAAGCACCAAACCGGAAACAATTAACACTATTTAATACCATGCTCCAGGTCTAATCACCCCGTATTTAAAAAAAAAACTCTTTGGAATAAGTCTTCTGAACTATTGATATGTAGTATTGTATAAGATGATTCGATTCCCATGTCTGGAAGAATAATGGAGACTCACTCTTCTCAAATATTCAAAATGTTCTGTATGAATGCATTGATGGTAAATTTAAGATTGTTGAACAGCTTCCTAACGTACTCTACAATAATGTTTGGACCCGGGTCGTCCAAAGGGGCACGTTGCAGGTCGTAAAGTCCACTCAGCAGAAGCCTGGACAAGGGTGGGACTGTTGCAATCTCACAGAGACCAGCGCTGCTTCCTGTTATTTGTTTTGTAGTAAGTGCTGAGTCTCAAGGGAACACGGCCCGACCACAACACTGGACACAAGTGGCACTATTGTCCCCCTGGCCGGCGCTTTGTTGGCCTCGTGCAGAGCGAGTACACTTCAATGCCAAGTCAACATACAACTCACAAAGATATCACACAAGGCTGGTAGATACCGTTGCCAATGCTTTTCAATTATATCAAGATTTTAGTTTATATCAAAAAGATGTAGGAGCACTCAATAATGGGTCGGTTTGTAGTGCTTATTGAGTACGCTCAAAGACGCTTCACATGTCACTTTTCATTCACTCCATACGCAATGGTAATATACAACTGTAGCAACAGCTGCCCTGGGACACACTGACAGAAGTGAGGCAACCAAAATATGCCACTCCAACCAATCACGCACACCTCAGACTCATTCTAGGCCATGTGGGTGAAGTGTCTTGCCTACGGACACAACCACAGTTTGGAATTTTACAGCCACAACCGCCCCACTGTAGCACCTGTTGTTCCCAGAAGTCTCCCATCACAGTACATACCAGGCTCTGCTCTGCTTAGCTTCAGAGGTCTGACGGGATCTGTTTTTCACCGGCAAGTATAGTCACTAATGACACAAATAATTTGTTTTTACCCCATTGTTTTTTTTTTTTGTATATAAGTTTGTGTAAGCTCTTTTTAAATATAGGCCTCTACAATATAGTTGAGATGAAGCTTGATGGTAAAAGTGTCTAAACCCAGTGATAAAGATGCCCCAATGAGGTAGATATAGTGAGTCAAAAAATATTGGGTGTTGGTGGACACCCCTGATCTAGATTTCACACAAACTGCCCGTAATCCTGAAAATACACGATTTTTTTGCCTTTGTTTGGGCCTTTTGCAACATGTTTTTAAGTAATTAGTGACGGTTAATGCAGAATCCATTTAGTTCCAGGTGCTAAGGATTCCACTCAGCAATTCATTTTTACAACCAGCTCTAAACCTGCCACAGAATATGTTCAAGGTTCTAAAGTTTCCCCTCATCTCCACTATACCAAACCAAACCATGAGCTGAAGAAAATCTCCAACTCCTCTAAACAGCCTTGAATAACAAACATACCAGCAGCTTCTACACCAGGAAGTTTTTATTGTTTACTCTTCCTCTCATTCAGGTCTAATTTTAGACACAAAGATGTAGGTGTGTGACAAAAGTACTCACTGACAAGAGGCAATACTGATGTGGCTTTTTAATTCTACCTTTTAGGCTTTTCATTGACTAAAACTAAACTGAAAAACTTCAAATCTCCCCTTAAAGTTGTACCCCCTGGCCAGACTTGGCCTGTCACGACAACTACTTTATTGAGTTTTTGTTCAATAATTGGGGAATGGTGCAATATATTGTGAGGCCTGAAAGAATGTTTACACGAAAGAAAATTATAAAATATGAGGTAAAAAATGTGTAAATCTGAGTACAATGGAGGACAATGAGACAAACCCATTTAGTCTTATTTCAAAAACTGTTGCTTTATTTTCTCATTCCAATGGAGACCTTTCTTGTATCTTTTTAAAACAATATCATTTTGCTTTGTCCCATCGACAAATCTTGTTTTAAGGCAGTCAGAATGTGCGCAAAGTAAGTCACATTTTGCCAGATTTGAGCAATTTTTGACTTATTTTTCATCACTTTTTAACTGTTTGTTTTTTGTACCAATTTACATGTAAAAATAATTGCCTGGTTTAGCTCTTTTTAGAGTTTTCTTTCTATGGAATGAAAACTATGTAAAAGCATACAGAGTGAAGAAACACCCCACCTTACATCCCACACAGGTACCACGAGCGTACAGCCTGTATAAGTAGCAGGAGACTAATTTGCTTGCGATCTTGTGAAGTCCAGTCAAACTTCCTCTGGTCGAGCCCTGCCACACTGACAGCCCAGTTGGAGATGTAACAGATTGCTTCCTTCCTGAAAAAGCTATTTGCATCAGTCCTCGACTCAACTCAAAGCTGGGATGGAATACCAGATGTTTGCCGGAACAGTCACTGGACCAAGGTATTCGGAGCAAAGCAGAATAAGCTGTTTAATTAGAATGGATTACATCATTACAGTATTATTCAATATAACATTTTAAAACAAAGGTCTCTCTCAGAGTTGGTGAATAAAGTGCTATACAATAGATTCCCAATAAGTAGCAACTGTTAGAAATAGGAAAAATAGTCTTAGTCACAGTACTAACCCATCATATAAGATGCAGTAGACGCAGTATAAACAGAAGCAGGAGCAGATAAGAGGTAGAAATCAATTTATTCCCAGCAAAATAGTTTATTTCCAAACCTGTACCACACAATTTTACAGAACAAAAGACCAGAACAACAGAGTTTTGAAAAGTGGTCAGATGAAGAGAAAAGAATGAGGTCTTTGGTACAAATAACCTCATAAATATTGGAAGACTTCAGATGGCATTACTGGAAGTGGTCTGTGTTTCAAACTATCAAAAATCTCTTGGATAGTGCAAAGTAAACACAGAGACCTAAAAGCCCTCGGTGCAGGGACCAGGGAAATCTCTGTGACAGTAGCGGAGCGTTGACAGCCAAACAGTCTGTGTGGCGTGAGTTTTATTGTTCTTAATAGTAAATGGCCTCGGAGTAAGAGTCCCGGGCCCCTGTGAAACGCCATTCACAGCAGCGCACGGACTGATTAATCCGTCCTGCGCTTTGCGAACCTCCGCGATGTGTGTGCAAAGAAAGAACAGAGGAGTCCCTTCAGTTTAGATGTGTGCGTCTCACTCCCTGCAGCTCCTAATTGGTTAATTTCATAAACTCCTCAGTGGGGCCCTCCCTGCGTTTGATTTCAAAGGGTCAGCCATGCTACCTGCCGCTCTTCTTGTCTTTGTTGAAAGAGTTTTAAAAAAGGACTGAGTGTGGACTGGGCCTCCGGGGGTCCCTTCAGACGGGAAAGGGAGAATTGGGATAATAGGCCAGACAGACTGGGTGGGCGTTCCTCTCTCGGCAGGAACACTTCTAAACATTTCATCCATGGGAAGAGTCTATGACCTCCACGACAACATGGTGATTATGCAGAACAAAAAGAATCAGATGAGCTTTTAAGAATTATGTTTTGGCATTGAGACGATTCCATTAAAATGCAGCATACTTTGTTGCTTAGTTTGTCTCTTTTAAGTATCTAAGATTGTCTTGAGTTTTAAGTATGTAACAACAGTGTTTCCTCATCAGTAGCAGACCTGGAGTCCTGTCACAGTGGTTAGTCCTTGATAGCTAAGTAGGTGCTGGACATAAAAGAAGGGCCTGCTTTTTGACCTTCACGGGAAGTGATATTTTAAATGAAAAACAAGATATGTCTATAGTAATTGTGTAGATGCTTTGATGATGGCTCAGTTTCAGAAGGCTGACTGAGAATGCAACACATTGACATTATTTTGGTTTTGCCAAAGCTGGTTCAACTAGAAGCCAATGTTGATAAAGCCTTTCCTCTTTCTAAAAATCAACATAGCAATAATTACAGTTCAGGTTCATTTTATTTGCCATTTGCCGTAAAACCACATTGGAATGCATGTGCACAAGTACCCAGAGTGCACTAGACAAATAAATACATTAAAAAAAGCAAAAAAGTACAAGAAACAATTGTCACTGTGAGACCAATCAACCAAAATTGCCTGATAATATACTGTTT
>JAPMNZ010947188.1:0-10018 GCA_029875035.1 Pomatoschistus microps | reverse complement strand
GTCTATGACAGATATTTTATTGTATTATACAATTGTATTTTAAAAAAGGGGTTTGGCTTATATATATACGTCTAGGTACTTTGTCATTCTCCTTTTCAAATTATATAAATTTCAAATGTTCTTTCTCTTTTAAAATATGTGTATTCCTATTCAATATGAACTTTAAAATTGAAATATTTTGTATACATATATATATATATATATATATACAAATATGTAAACAGATAAAATTAAACAATGAAGTAATGAAAATTAAACAAAATAAACATGTTTTTTAAAGATGCATTTTTCAGCAAAAACACTTATACATTCATTCATTTATCTTCATCCCCTTTGTCCATTTCTGGGTCACTTGAGAGAAAGCACATGAGACATTTTCAATCAAAATTCCATGTTGAGTACAAAGATATAAAACTACTATATTTAGTTTTATTTACATTAGAAAATATGTATTATTTTCAAAACAGATTTAGATGTTTTTTGTACTGAGTATGGCGGATCAGTCGAGGGCACACTTGCATACAGCACCATCTGCGTGCATATAGTTTTTTTTTTTAAGATTGGAGCCGATAAGTGTCGATAAATATAGTCAAAATCAGGGAGCCCAGAACGGATCCTTGTGGCACCCCTTTATTTTTCACGCTTAAAAGTGGTACTAGACGTTTTCTGTCACACCTTGGTGTTTTATATCGTACACGAGGCATTTCACACTGTCCCAAACACTGAACCATGCCCTTACCTCGTTGGTGTTCCAGCGATGGCGCTCTTTGGGCAGAGATGAACATTTGGGCAGACATTCCAGCAGCTTCTTGGGCAGGTAGATCTTCAACTGGCCTGGTTCATCTGGAAGAGAGAAGGAAGGATGATTAAAGCTAATGGTACCTAACTTTATTCAACATGTTTTATGTCCCAACAGAAAGAGTCTTGAAACATTTTGTGAATAAATCAGACTTCATCTTATTAGAAAACATTTGATCAAAAGCATACTTGCAAGAGACATCCCTGTGAGTCACAATTTGATACTTTGGGCTGAGAGCTGATTGGCTGGAGTGAGGGTGGTCTTCTCTTTTTCACTTTCCAAATTGATAAAGCTGCACTAAAGATGTATCGGTGGCTTGCCTGTGAAAACTTGTGATAGAAGAAAACTGGTTTGTGGGATGGATTTTATCTGTCTATCTGCTTTCATTCAGTCGTCTTAAATATATAATAGAGATTTTGATCGATATTTAACACAGAAATCTATCTTTTCCCAAGTTTACTATTGTTAGAATACGTTATAGATGCTGCTAAATAGAGGTTAGAGTTTAGGGGAAGACATTCAGACATTCAGCCAAGGATATAAGGAGACGAAAATGAGCGATGAGGAAGGAATCGCAGCCATATTTCATCAGACAGAAAGTGTGAGAGTTGAATACCAAAACACAGCCCTGCGGCGCTGGCTGTGTTAAATAAAGGCAAATATTGGTCTATTCTCCGTTTGTTTGGACAGAGACGCTTTCAATCTGCAAAACAGACACTGGGGTTTAGCATGGATGATTAGAAGAAATATTAAAATGTCCAGGTACAGACGTTTTTTTTGTTTTAACTTTGCAAAAGAGAAAATATCTAGGAGAAAGCCAAATCAGAGAAGCCACTGTGTAATGTTCTAATGAGTTAAGCACCAGATTAACAATATTGACAGGTATTAGGATAATGAACGAATGTCTCTTCAGCAGCAGGAACAACAACCCCTGTATGAACTAGAAAAGCACCCATGAAGAGCAAACGTCCACCCGGAGGCACAGTTCCATTCCTTAAGCTACAGATACTCCAGGTCAAGCTCTGGGACCAATGCAACATGGTTTTACATAAGGCAAACATGAGGTTCAAAACATGTGGTGAAAATACCAGTATTCATACCCCAGTGGGGGCGGGTCCCGGCTCAAAAAGGTCCATGAGCACGTGCGCTGACATGCTTGCAATGCCGCTCCTAGCCAGTGGGGGTTGGCCCAGAAAGAGAATTATCCAATGCTTGTGCATGGAGTCTTCTTTCATCTCGAAAACGGCTTTATAGGATTGTCCAAAAGTCGGCTCTGGCCCAATGCTACTATCCAGATGTGTGTCAATGCTGAGGGGAGTTTTTTTTTGGGGACCACTAAAGTTTGTATGTGTAAATGCGTTTTTTCAACAATCTCCTCCCCCGTGGCATTTGAAACTGCCCACAGTGGTGGCAAAATAGTTTAATCGGCTATGTCCGGTAAAGGAGCTATACCCATTTCTGCAACGTTTGAACTAGGGCTAAAACTATCGCTGGGTGATAAAACGATAACGATATATATTGCGATAGACACGTGTGCGATATCAATAGAAAATGGGGGCGATAGAATATTCTATAGTTTAACTTCGCTCCTTTAGAAAAAAACAGGAAGAAAACACAGAAAGTAAAGCCGAGTCAGAAGCGAACGGCATTAAAAAAACAATCAATATATATTGTTATCGACCGATATGAATTACTTATATTGTGATATCGTTTTTCAGCCTTCTCGCCCAGCCCTAGTTTGAATGTTTAGCATCGCCCCTCAACTCTCTCACATATGTATCAGATCACATGTATCAGATTTGCAATCTGATACATATGCAAACATTAGCGTTAGCGTTGCGCTAATGCTAATGTTCTTGTAAGCTGTACAACAATCACTGATGAAATGGTACAAAAGCAACGCACTGCTAACAAAAGATATAACTGAAAGATTACCGCTAGTTTTGAATACTTAATTATAATTTGTCATACAGCTCCTCACAGCAGCAATAGAACACTCCATTGATTTGAATGTCATTTCAAAACGCTCTACCGATCCTTTTTTCTTGATAACAGAACTCTCAAACCAATAATGACCGCTGCCCTTTGGCAACGCAATCTCTGTTTGTAATTCAGGTGTGTAAAATACTAACTAACAGCTTTCAGCACCTGTCACTACTTCTGTCTGTGCAGAGAAGCTAGCCGAGCTAACCAAACTCAATAAACAAATACCAATCAATCAATCAACACCTTTAAATGTTAATCGAAGAATACATTATACATATACATCCTTAAAACACATGCACGGAGGTTTTCAGAATTTGTTGTTAACGTTTTCATGACAAAAATAATGTTTTTATGTGACAAAAGGCGATCGTGATAAACCCGGAAGTAACCATTAACATGAAACGAACATTTTAGGACACATTTGAAGAGGATATGATTATAGATTTATAGATTATAGATAATAGATTTTTTAATTTTCAAATTATATTCGAATTTTGAAGTCAAAGCCCTAGTGTTTACCAGCGCTGTAGAGGCTGGAGGATGCAGTCTTGTTCTGTGAGTGGAGGAGAGCTAGCGGCCCGCTAAGTCTCTACTTAGCACTTTTTACGGCCTAAATTCATACACAAGCTGAATCAATGAACTCAAGTTTTCAATTAAACTACGGATTATAATACAACTTGTATGTAGTAAAAAGCATGTTTATGAACTAATTAGAAAAAAGAAAAAAAGAAAATTGGGTATAGCTTCTTTAAGTACTGAAGTTACATAAATGTGTACTGCAAGTATGAACATCACAGAGACGTTCCGGTTTATTCTGTGTGGTGTGCTTGGAAAAGGCCTCTGCTTTCAGAGCAAGGCAGAGGGGGAAAGCAGAGAAATATTCCTGCATTCAGACGGTGAACCGGATCGAACATTTGTAACTTGCTCATTGTGCTGTCACCGAGGCGTCTAACTAAAAACTCTGCTCATCGCATAACCTCTCCCCTGAGCCGGGTCAAAAGTAAAAATAGAAACCACTGAGACGACAAAGTGAAGGAGAGATCCACTCCCACGGACAGACCAGCTGTAGACGTGACCAGGACAAGGGCTACAGCTTTCGAGTATTATTGTTGGACAAAATAAATAAAGAGATGATTTACTTTGTTGTTTCATGTTTTAGAATAGGATACAATATTTTTAGTAGAAAATATATGGTACAATAAGTATGAATGGTAAAACATGTGACCCGTGCTACCACCAGAAGGAAGAATTTATTTTAGTTTATGTCATTTTTTTCAAAAAACATAATTTCGCCTGAGCAATACTTCAGTTTTTGGTGTTTGTGGTCATACTTGCATATGGAAGCCAGAACCCATTGAACCTCTAAAGCTGTGCAGGACAGGGCCTGGTTAAAACTGTGATGGGAAACCTCTAGAAACACCAGGTGCCACAGTGGGGTAGCTGCGGCTGTAAAGTGCCAAATTGTCATTGTGTAATTTGGCAAGATACACCCACATTGCCTAGAATGAGTCTGGTGTTTGTGGGAATGGCTGGCGGTGGCTGGAGGGGCCGATGGCACATACTGGTTGCCTCACTTTTGTCAGTGTGCCCCAGGGCAGCTGTGGCTACAGTAGTAATTTATCACCACCGTGTCTGTAGTGAAAGAATAATAACATGGGAAGGGTCTTTGAGTGCCCTGAAAAGCACTATATAAAAACTATGCTTTTTTATTAAATTAATGACAGTGATGTCATTAATATAATGACAGAAGGCCCAGAGTTACATGTCTGCGTATTCTGATATTAGCATGGATTGATTTAGAAACAAATCCTGGTCTGTTTTTGATGAGGAGAAATTCTGTATTGTTGTATTAACTCGGTGTATCACTAAGTGCATACTGGAGATACAAAACTGGGCTTCAAACATCACACATTGGATGGAGCAAAAAATTACTTCAAGCATGTTTTGTATGAGGGAACACTGTTGTTACGCGGTAATAACGTACAAAATGAGATTGTGCACAATGTTTCTCCTGATTATAAATATGCCTAAGGCTATAAAACATGCTTTTAAGCTGATTGAACATGAAAACAGTGGCGCAGATGGGGACGTGGTACAGTAGCATCTTAAAAGAGTCTAAATCTTGGCTGGGACCCACACGGCGTCACATTTGGATTAAGGTGGAATCCATTATCATACATTATCTACAGACACACAAATCACAGGGGCCGCTCTGATACGCCTTAAAAGCAGCCAGGCCCCGACGCTCCGTCCTAATGCGTACACTGGGGTCCCTTGAATATGCAGTGAATACTATTTCAGGCTGAGCGGGGGGACTGGGCTAAAAACAGAGGAAAATCCACGTCAATACAGAGATGGAACGTCTAAATGTGACTTATTGACAAAAATTTAACATGGTTTTTGGCCGAGCGGTATAAATGTCCAAGATGTAAACAAATAAAAAGATAAAGATCTGTTCTGTCGCCTACTGACAAATAAAAACTTTAGGATTTATATCAGACAAAGAATAAAGGCAAAAAAATTATTTATCCCAGCTGCGATTGTTTTAAAGGGGACATAACCCAATTCTGTTCTGAATAATATGACCATCGATAACCACCGTGGCTCTGTATTAAATATACAGTTCATATGAACTGTTTTATAGAAGGAAAATTGTCTTTCCAAGAGCCCATGGACAGAGAAAACCGAAAGATACAAGGCTGTGTACATATTACATCCTGATTATAAAAACTCTATATCCCATTGCAACACAGCGCACGCAGATCTTGGAAACTGGAGCTTGGAGAGTTTCTTTGCTAAAAATAACATATCTGGTCTGAAAGCGACATCATGGGTGCACACATGCATTCATTTTGATTTTCAAAATATATGTAGCTTTCTGTGCGCTAAGCTCAACCAATTAAAAAGCCTCATGATCACGGGACTAAAGTATTCTGGGTATTGCCGTTTAATCTCAAATACAATTAATCTATACTTGAGAAGCGCTTTGTGTTTCCTTGTGTAGGAAAGGCGCTCTACAAATAAAAGTTGATTGATTGATTGATTGAGATGAAACTAGACCGATCTCAAACATGCTTATTTTCACCTTCATCTGACTTTTAGATCAATTTGTCATCACAGAGCTAGTTTCACAGAGTTACAGAGTTAAAGACTAGTTCCGAGAACCTTATGGCCTTGCAGAAACGAGGACTTTACTTCCGAGCCCTGAAGCTCCACACACATCCAAGCTCAATAGAACCCAAAATATATTGTTCCATCCATTAGTTATTAAACGATAAATGGATAAAGCTGTATTGTTGGGACAGGACCATGCATCCAAGCCCATAAAACTGGCAGTGATAATGTGTTGCCAGGTAGAAAAGGAGTTGTGACTAATAAAAAAACATTGTCAAAGATATTGTGCTGCACTGTCAAAGATGAATCCATTTAAAGGGGGAAAAGCACTGACTTTTGCCTCGAGACTTGCTAAAAGGTATTTTTATTCCAATTACATTTGTGCAATTCTGCCATGACTGAGGCCTTCCTTTTGAGCCCACCACTAACCCATTGACAAACGCGCTGAAATGATTCTTTCTCGCCACAGAGAACGTTCCATTCACAGTTTTTAACCTTGAAAGTTCAGTGAAAAGATGTTTTAAACCAATGATTTTCAAACTGAACTGGGCCTCGGAAAATATCAGGCTTTAAAAGTGTCTTCTTCAGCTGAGAATTTGATTCGTGACCCACACAGATCAGGTCTGTGCTTTTCAAGGACTGAAGAGGGACTGAACCAAGACTGGACCAGAATTGAGGCAGGACCAAAACATTACTGAACCAGGGCCGAAGCGGAACTGAACCAGGACTCGGACAGGACTAAAGCAGGACTAAACAAGCACTGAACCAGTAGCAGTAACAGCAGTAGTAGTACTAGTAGGAGTAGAAATAGTAGCAGTAGTAGTAGTAGCAGCAGTAGTAATAGTAGTAGTTGCAGTAGTAGTAATAGCAGCAGCAGTAGCAGTAGTAGAAGCAGCTGCAGGAGCAGCTGTAGTTGCAGCAGTAGCAATAGTAGTAGTAGCAGTAGTAGCTGCAGTAGTAGTAGTAATAGTAGAATTTTGTTTCTGATTCCTCCTTATTTCTAATCTAACCCAATCTTATTTCTCCTGATCAGAGTGTGGCCTTATTATTCACTCCGCAGCAGCAGGAGTGGATGCCCCAGTGAGTGAAGAGGCAGTGGAGTAATTACAAACGAGTCAAAACGCAACTCTCTTAACTCGATTTGAAGAGACGCCTGGGGAAATTTCAACATTTTAACCACGCACAACTTTTCAAGATGGAGTGACAGAGGAACGCACTATGCACCACAACGAGCAGAGAGATCTATTGAAATCGATCTGTAAGAGATTTTTTAATTATAGTTTTCATTCATACGCTCAAAAGTTTTGTTCGGACTGAACCATGTATGTTTGAGACATCTGTATTTGATTGCATTAAGACGCTATTGCTCTGACCATCCCTGTTGTTCTAGTTTCTAGTCCAATCAAAAACACAACTTGAATGGTCGGAAAGAGCAAACGGCAAATAATTCAATTATGGAAATGAAATTAGGGATACAAGCCATGATGTCACACCGAGGGCTGTAACAAGTTAATCAATTAATTGCAACAATAATAGTTGTTCACAAATTTAGTAATCATTTTGTGTACTTTACTTCTACACAGTGGATGGTGTTCTTTGGATGCAGCGCCTTAAAGTCGCCCCTGCTGAAGCCAGCCTGTCCAGATCCAGCTGAAATGCTCTGTGACCATCTGGATGATCCAGAAGAAGCCAGGGATAATATCACATTGTTAGGTTGTAAAAAACTCTAAAAGGTGGAAAACTCTTTTGGAAGGGAAGAATACTGAATTACCTCCCAAGAACACCATGTCCACTGTGAAGCGTGGGGGTGGAAACATGATGGTTTGGGGATGCTTTTTTTGCAGAGGGAATAGTTATGGGTGAATAGGGCTTGCAACTTTGGGAAGTCTTCCATATGTGACAGCATTGAAGATAAAATGTCTTGGGTCTTCCAGGATGACAATGATACAAAACACTTCCCAAGAAACAAAGGAGTAGCTCTGTAAATGCATTTCCTCGCCCATCTCCAGAATATTTACAGTCTATGCTCCGGACCTCAATGGAGAATTTGTGGATGGAGTTGAAAAGTCTGTGTGGCCCATCGATCGACCCAAAACTGAACGGAACAGAAGATTTGCAAGGAAGAATGAGCCAAAATAAGAGCTACAGTCTGTGCAAACCTTGTGAAGGCTGACTGGAAAGGGTACATTACAAAGTATTGAGTTAAACTTCTGTATACTATATAGGATCATACTATTGCTGCATAATACTTATTTCTGGATCATAATACCTACTTATTTTTGAATTATTTTGGGTGGGACATATTTGTGATGTTAGTGTGGATGGAGTTCTAACAACTACTTTAAAGTTGCATAATATCTTTGCTTTAATGAGAAACGTGGAGACTGACTATGGTCCATCGTTTATGACTCAGTAACAAGAAGAGCGCCTCCATTGGTGAGTTTGTGCTGTGGCGGCCTCTCTTCATCTCCCTGCTGTTTGAACAAGCCCACGGGGATTATCACACAAAGCATAATTCCTGTGTACAGATTAGCGCAACAATAACACAGCCGTATCTAAAATAGCAGGGCCTGTGTGTGGCAACAGAGACTAATGCGGTTATGACGTGGAGGAACGCAGGAGGACGCAAACCAAACGTTAGAGGAATTATATCATCAACAGCGTCATTTTGGAACATTTTACATTTGTTCCTTATCAAAAACAGCCCCGCTCACCTTCTGTCTCACATGCTGCGTTTTGAAACTTGGTACGCAAGGGTGATATTAATATTACATTTTATGTTAAGGCAATAATAACTTCATGAGTATGTGATATTTCACCTGTTTCATGTTTTAGAAAGGTGAAAATATATCTATGGTGAAATGTATGGTGAAACAAATATGAAGGGTAAATGATGCTATCCTAGCCTGTAACTCCTTATGCTAAAGTTGTAACATGGTTAAAGTCTCAAAGTCAATTTAGGCATATTATGTCAAAAACAAACACATTGTCTCCAAATTAGTTTAGGGATTTCTGTATATGACAATAATATAATTTCCTACTTCTAGATTAAAGTGTATGGCCAGTCAATTCCCCGTTTTAAAACATGAAATGCTCGAGATCATTTTTTAATACATAGAAAATATAATTCTTATAATATAATGTAATGTATACATGTTATTAGAATAAAAGCTTGTGAACACCAAAATATTACATGTTGTGATAGTCAAGGACAAAAGGACAGCATGATATTAAATGTCATTACATTTTTCAGAAAAGGGGACTATGTTGACGAATAACAACATCCAGTGGCAAACTCTACTAATGTTATGTATTGATGAGACAACTACAGGGATTCCTTCACATCAAAGTTCCGTTCAGTAAATCTTCAAAAAGAAATTTCACCCCAAACTTTTTTTTAGGTATTTAAACCCAGGACCAAATGGCTTGTTGACACAGGGACACCAGTGGAAAAGGTTTCACAATGCTGGAGACAGAAACGTGTCAAAATAAACTATATCAAAACAAACTTTCGACTTTCAAAATAAGTCACAGCGCAGTGCAACTAAGACCAGAGGGAATAACACAATAATGGACTATTACGAGTTTATTGTCAATGTGGAGTGATTAAAACATTTTCTAACATAGTTTTTACAATGACAACTTTATAAAGGGAAGAGCAGCACGTAGAAAAACCCAAACCCTGAAAGTAAGTTTGTTGTTACACGGCTAATTAAATACGTTGTCATTATGCAAAGTATTGTCCCTCGTGTGACTTCTGTATAAAATTTATAAGCTTTTTTACCTGAACCACAACAGGCAACAGTTTTATTGCTGTCTGACCACCAGGGTTTTTGGTCAATGTAAGAACAAGTCACAAGAGCAGCTGAAAATGAACATACAAATTTAGCATTGACAAACAAAGACCACACAGCTCCAAACACGTTCTAATGCTCTGGCACGTGGTTAGTGGTGTGTGGTCAGAGATGAACTCACTGTTGGCGTCAGAGTCGTCGCTCTTGGGGGGCGTGTGTCCGGTGTAGCCCACTGCAATCCTCACAGTTCTCTCTGGGTTTCGGATTTTCTTCAGTCCTGAAACGAAAAAACAAAAATAGAATTTAAAAAAACACAAGCTGGGGT
>JAPMNZ010947171.1:0-13101 GCA_029875035.1 Pomatoschistus microps | reverse complement strand
ATCTTGTTTAGGTACTTTTTTATTTTAGTGGCTGAGTGGTTAGCACATTTAAAACAATTGTGGATTTCTGTCTTTCTGACTTGTACTTTCTTTTATAGTATTACATGATGTCCTCTTCTCGGGTCTCACTTAAATCAGTTCAGCTTTTGCAACTTCTACAAAACTCTGCAGCTCTATACAGACTAGAAAAATATCATATATTACATTTGTTCTAAGGGATCTCCATTTACCCCCAGTTCAGATTTGGATTTACTTAAAAATCTTGGCTGTTAATAGTGCCCTCCACAGTCTGGCACTGTCATGTTTTTCTAATTTTCTCCTGTGTGCCTTGTGGACCTGTGTCTCTACTCATCAGACAACAACCTGAGGAGAGACACAGGAAAGAGGCTAATCCTTAGGTGTGAGAAACAGCCTCTTTCCATGATGCTCCTTGTAAATTGAATGCTGTCTAATGATATTAAATATGGTATGACCCTGAGCTCCTCTAAGCATAAACTTTAACTCAAACTCTTATTCAAACTTTCTTATCAAATGTAGAAAATTAATTTTGTCTTCTTTTTGTTTAAGGAAAGATACAGTCTCTGTTGATGGTCCGTGTGCTCCGCTATCTGATTTCAATCGTCTCTCGTATCCATCTGTTATACTATTTCTCCATCGTCTCAGTCCATTATCAGATTTTCTCTTTTGCAGTGATCAGATGTTGCTGATTTGAGAATTTCCTATGTTCCTTTAGCTTTAGTTGATCAAGAGACAAAGTCTCTTGGCCGTGGCCCAAACATGGGACTCACTTCCCCAGAGACCTCAGAGCAGCAGGGGCTGTGGTCAGTCCGACAGATTTGCCTGATCTGTCAGACTGAACATGATGGTCAGACTGAACATGATGGTCACACTTCACGTGTCACCTCTGAGGAAGGTGGAAGTCTACCGCCTGAGCGTGTCAGGTATTTAAGCAGTACTAGCTTCTTTTTCCTTTTTGTCATGTTTTTTTTTTTTTAAACCTTATAAACCTTAGACTTTCTTATCCTTGTAGTGCTGCTATCCTGTCACTGACCTTTTGTGATACATGTAGTTAGACGGCTCCTTCACGTCCATGGAGGAAATTCATAAAATATCCTCTATCTTCACTATCACTTCTCAGTGAAAATGTTTGGGGTTCAAATGCGAGTTTGAATGTTCTCTCTGTGTCTCTGTCTCTGTTGTGCATGAGGACACACCGAGATCCAGAAGAACCTTTAACATGTGCCACAGACATTTAGCCCCTAACTATAGAAAACAATAGATACGTAAGCACTAAATCAAAACAGAGAATAACATGAAACATCAGGTAGTACAACAGTAATTTAAATAAATAGTAAATACGCACCAGGACTCCCCAAAACTGTAATGAACATTTAAATGTTCCCTCATATACAGTTTATTTACAAGTATGATTTTTGTTGTTTTTATGGCTTGGCTGGAGGCTGCTTTTTAGAAGTGATAACCCTGTCATTTGTGCCAGTTGAATTAACATTGGCTGTGTGAATACACTTTTTATCACTGTCTGACTGTCTTTCAGCGTGATTCTTGTTTACAATTTAGGTTTCACTGTATTGCATTTTGTCCACTGAGAATTTCTTGACACCAACCCGTAGAGGATCCGCGCTGAGGAGCAGATGATTTACAATGTCGTCAGACAGATCACTCTGAGCGCGTCTACAACACGATCCTGTCAGCACAGGAGCTGGCAGGGAGCAGTTTGTTTTACACTAACAACGCTCTCATTCGCCCACATGTCACGGCCAGGAGTTTGTCATCTGCCTGTTTCCAAGAAAGCATATTTCAACAACTAATACGTTTCCAATCTATGTCCATTTCTGATGCTGATACTAAAGGAAGATGTATGTCGCCATCTATAGGTCGGTTCTATGCGTTGCACTACCATAGTCTTCACATGATTCACAGCCCACACGTTTGTATCTAATTCTTTTCAAATATTGAACCAACAAGAGGACAAATAATAACGTTAGTAATGTAGAATGCTATGATATCATTTTCTACTACTACTACTTTCAACTACTGCTTGTTTGCAAATACTATTAAAGCCAAATACTATTAGAAAAGCAAAGCAAATACTCTTAGAGCCAAATCTTTTTCACTCACAACATAAGTAATGCTAACTTCTGTTGTGATTGAAAAAGATTGAATTCATTAAATATTTATTTATCTATCCATATAATTATTATTAGGCTTATTTTTTCATTCAAGCAATTATCCTTTGACGTTACTTGTTGTTTGCAGGAGTCCCGTTGAAACGCTAGATGTCCCTAGAGTGCTGTATAGTTAGTGCTGTTCGTGATCTTGTTTTCTGTCAATTGAGAATCATATAAACATATAAACACTTCTAGCTTAAAAACCAACCCAGTTAATTAAATAGGTTCTATTAATGTAGTAAAGAAAAGTAATGGAATTGAATGGAATGATCTCCAAAAGGCCTGGAGTTTCAAATCAGTCCAAAGAAATACAAATGTCCTACACAAAAAAATATATATATAGGTAAATAAAAGGAAAAAGGTTGGCGCAAAAGTGTGTGTACCCTGCAGTGTTAATACAGGACACAACCTGAGCCCTAATTAAACCTGAGTGGGTCTTAGCTTAGACGATTTTAACGCTGATTTTAAAGCTTAACAAATGCCCAGTCCTCTCACACATCTCCACAGTAATTAGCAGCCATGGATTCATCTAAGCAGCGGCAAAGAAAACACTGGAATAGGGAATGATTGATGCTTACAAAGAGTGCGGGGAAAAAAGAAGCAAAGCATTTGAGAATCTCTCTGTTTGGAACATAAATAGGAAATAGCAGTTAACAGGAACAGTGGAGGTCAAAGCAAAGTGGGTAAAACCAAGACAAATATTATTATGTTGGCACAAAACAATTCTGGAGGAGTGCTTGTTTCCATGGAAATGTTTAAGCCATATTCGGTTCTATATGTTTTCCATGGAATTAGACAGATGATACCACCTCCAAAAAGTTACATAGTGAGTCGGCTAACTTCATTTTTCATTTGTTTTTTGATTTCTTTAGGTATAATAATTGAGTTCAGCTGTTCAAAATCAAACCAACGCAGATGCAGATGTAGATATGTATGTAAATGACACAATAGAAAGTGGTGATTGTTGTAATTGTAGTAGTAATCTTATTTGATGTCCAGACACAGCCAATTTAAGCAAGGCAAGTTTATCTGTATCGCACAATTCATACGCAAAGCATCTCAAAGTGCTGAACAAAACAAGGCATCAAAATAATAAATATTCACAGTTGTATGCATAGCTATACAGAACTGTTTTAACCTGGATTTATGAATTGTCAGAGAAGAGGCCCGTCTCGTATTTTCAGGAAGATTGTTCCAGATTTTTGAGGCATTAATCTGACATGCTGTTTAGTTTTGACTCTGGGCACCAGCAGGAGGCCAGTCCCTGTGCTCTTCAGAGTCCCAGTTGGCTCTTATGGCACTAATATTTCCCCAATGTTCTTTGGTGTGAGGCCATGGAGAGACTTGAACAGGATTCAGATTCATTTATTTGCCATTTGCAGTAAAACCACATTGGAAAAACTTTGCAAGACTACCCCAGTGTGCACCAGACAGAGAGGACTGATGCACACCAGGAGCTGCTTTAAATTCTTCTCTCTGAGCCAGTGCAAAGACTGTACTCAGAGATATCTTTCCTTCATTGATTTCAATAATTGCCGGTGGAGGGTTACAGTTGCGTACATTACTGTTTTTCCAAATACATTCTATGGTCTGGGCAGTCCAACTCAGCTGATGGCCTTTTTAATTAATATATTAGCATTCAAAGATATCATACTATAGAAAACTACCTGTATTTCAGATGCTTGTCCTGACCTTGCTAACATAAGTCATCCAAAAACACTGACTCAATAGAAAATGTAATAAAAAGCTGCAACAGTTTAACCATATTGGGAGCTGTGAGAGAAACGAACGCTCCTATAGCTATCAAACAGAATTACTGAAAGCACCGCTGAGCTGGCTCTACAGGAATTTGTGTTTGTGCAACGAATTTTATTCCACTAATTCAATCTCCATAATTTCCTCGAGTTTTCTGCCTCTGTGCAAAGGGATGTTATTGACATGCGTAAAACCCTGGGTAGGTCACTGCGGATCACAGTTTGGGTTTAGTAGGACCTGAATGTTTCATGAGCCATGTTTTCAGAGAGGGCCATGGACAAGACTAAGATCAGCAGAGGAATTGTTTGTGGTGGGCTTGGTTTAACTGTAAACTCACAGGTCTAAAGTGGATCTAAGGTGTCTTTGAGCCGTCTGCGTGTGCTGCCTTCAGAGCTTCTTAAAATAGTCTGTTTTTGTATTCATTTCATGCACGCTCATCTGGCAACCTCCCAACTGCAATTTTTTCAGCAAAATAATCTGTTTCTTTACTCTGTACATTACCTATATTTGGACATGACTTAGGCAAATGTTCCGAGTACAAAAGTCTCACACTGTTGAATATGCATTTCATGAAGTTGGCCAGCATTAGCCTGACATACAACATGACCACCCACAGAGAAACTGGTCTCCATTGTCAGTGACGACCACTGTGCCCTGCTTGTGTCGACATGTCAGTAACACGTCCTAAATGAACAGAAGACAGGTTGGCTCCAAAAGTTCAATTTTATTAATTTATAGGCTGCTGATAGACATTTAAACAGTTTATAACCACCTCAGCCCCAGGGTGAGATGCTAATGTAAACTGCAGAGAAAGAAATATCATGCCAGGATAAAAAGTACTTTCAATCTTATATTCGGTAGTTTGATGTGGCATGTATGACCAAAGATTTAACTGTCAAGATAATTGAGCTTGAATATGACCATGATGTGCTGTTTTTAACTCCGTGGGGACAGTGCACGATAAACATACACGACACAGATTGTAGCTACGATCTCATTTCTATCAGCTTCTCTATGGCCTTCCTGAGCATACGCAACCTTTGTGCTGTGTGCTCATTTCTAGTGTTCTGTAACGGATGATGCAACACTGAAATTTCCCAACTGTGGGACAAATAAAAGGATCTCTCAGTGTTGGACAATAGAAGCATGTGTGTGTTGTGCCTGACTGCAGGGTATTCCCAGCTCTCTCCCATCATGTTCTAACCAGGCCTTGCAATCCTATTTCTCCTATTGGTATGATTCAGCTGCAATACATATCCAAGTTTAAGCTGCCAAATGAATAAATACATAAAATATATTGTTATTGTGTGTCAAAATCTTTTGCCTTTGTGACTCAGTTTTCTTATGAATGTATTCTCATAGTTACTTTTATCCAACCCTTTGCATATTGTGGAAGGTGAAAACATATATTAATGCTAATTTCTGTTTTGCCAAGTGAGAGTGAGAGAAATATATACACCGGTGTTGGCAAAAGTTCTCCTTGTCATCATGGAGGGATTGGTTTGCCAGGAAAGGACGTAGGTCACTTATCCAAATAATTAAAAAATAGTAATCATTCAATAAGTCAAAATAGAACAATTCTCTATTTCCATAAAATATACAGCACATTGTAACTAGTCTCTTTTGTAATAAACTAAGAGGAAACTGCTCATGAATAATTTATTGAGGAGATCACTTCTGAGATAACCCCATGATGTGGACTTCTTGTGGCAGTATTGGGAGCGGTGAGCCTTGGCTTCAGACGTGCTGTTTAGAGCTCAGGCCATTAGATATTGTGTACAGTGTGTCCTGCAGGCCAATACACTGAGGTCAGAGCTGAGGGTACACGGCTCATGTAAACACAGGGCAGATGCCAAACCCTGCATTTAAACTTATCTGGACTCTTTTATGTGCAGCACATTTAACGAACCAAACAGCTTAAAGTATACACAGGCAACGGGCGTATGGCACTTTCTTCCTGTTTATAGGCTTTTACATGCAAAACAGATTTGAGAGAAATTGATACATAGATATTTAGTTGGATTGAGCATGTATTTACATTCTGATTCCATTTAATTTAAAACCGCCTTCAAGAGTAGATTATGTAAAGGACTCAAGGGGCCTAGAAGAATGGTTTCTTAGTCATACTGCTCTGTACAATTGCTTTCATAGCCATTTGGCCAAATAAACAGTGGAGCAAGAGTGACTAAATGAAGATGTCATTTCATGTGTGCAGAGCCTAATGTCTCTGGCAGGGCCGGTCCCATGGGGGCAGTATGCTCCCTCACATCTGCCTCTGACCCTCTGTGGACTTCATCCCTGTGGCTTCTATTTACTCAAGCCAGTGCACTGTCATGGCAACCAGCAGTGTTGTGGAGAGTGCTTGTTTAGGGAATGTGCATCAGGGGACGGTGGAGCTCACCTGGCGAGTCAGGCCTCTGTGACCTCCTGAAATGTAGCATTATTCTAGGGATGATGGGCAGCTGTCTGTCGCTGTGGTTGAGACTTTATTGTACATGTAATGAGAATATGTATATTTGTATTAATTTTATACAAATACATGCAACCAAGTGTGTTTAACAACATAAAAGCATTTCAAAGTCTATAAAAAGTCCATAATAGTCATGCAAGTATTTCAAATTCTATAAGAAAAACACTACAATAAGAAAAACACTACAATAAGAAACACACTACAATGTCAGTAACCCCACACGCACCACAACACAACACAATGAAGAAATAACTTTCTAGGGATGATTTTAAAAAAAAAAGTCCAAACAAGTGAGTCTTTAGTTTAGTCTTAAAGGAGGAATGCCTCACACGGGGAATAGAAAGTAGGCTGAAGCTGAGGTTAATCAGGTGTTCAGGTATGTGGTATAAATATGTATAATTCATATTTTTGACCACCTGTCATTGCACTTTATTGTAAAGTAAGACGTTTTCAACAAAGTATTTAAAATAGTCCCCCTCTTGACAGATACCACAAGGAAGATCTGTAAATTCATATTGTCATGAAGCACGTGGGTGACCATGGGCGGGTCTTACCTGTGCATTTGAAAACTATTCACAACTTTACAAATAACTGACTTTAATATTTTCATTATTCCAACCCGCCCACTTCTGCTTCACTCACGTACACAACCTTTTCAGCAAAGTGAAGCAGGCCTTTCCCATGACTTTGCACTTATGTAATGACATGTTTTGGTTTTGGAACTTCTGCCATTTGTCTGTGAATTGTTTAATGCTGTTTTATTACTCTCTGTTTAGTGTTTTATCCTCTGTTATCTTGCTAAAGGCTGTTTTCGTTTGCTGAACTTTCTCCAAAGGGACTTTCAGTTGAGAGTGGTCATTGATCACATGAATCCGCCACGTAGCATTTTCCACATTGTCGTTTTCTTTGCTGCAGTTTTGATAAACGTGATGGAGATGGGGCTGCAGTGGTTCTATTCCACACGTCACACATGAGAGTAGATGCTGACTATGACTCAACTTCAAAGGCAGCGGCTGCTTTGTGCTGAAGTGATAAAACTACCATTCACTGTAAGAATGTTAATGATCAGAGATGCTATGTTTTTCAAGGTGGAGTATATTTAGAGTCAAGTGAGAGCGTGTGAAAATGTCTGAGAGGGTGTCAATGGAGTAACAATCTGAATGTAGGCAGCAGCGATGTGATTTACAACTAATGAGATATAATCAGTAACTCTTCCAAATGCTCATCTGCAACTTTGTTCCAACAAATAAACTTTCAAGCAACAAAAAACAGGATGAACAATGACACACACAACATGAAATTGTGGCCGTCTACGAAAATAAAGGCCATTCATTCAGCAAACAGGGTCTGCATAGTCCTGTGAAATCAATGCACATTTCTAATTGCTGCAATAAAGTGTGGTCCTTGAGGTCCAAGAGGGAAACCCCTTTTATTCATACCCAATGCTTGTTCTGTCTGTTAATATCACTTTCATTTCCTCTCTATTTCTCAGCTTTCCTCAACTTAATTCTTGATAACATTTCAGATGAATTGGTACCTGAAAATGCTTCGCACTTTGCTTAGCCTTTTCCTGATTTGTGAGCATTCATTATTTTTTGGCGTCTGGGTTTCAGTTTTCTTGGCAACTGCTTAGAGGAATATATATCTGTTGATTGCTGGAGAAAAAATAGAGCTGTCTATGTGAATCTTTAAAGTTTTCATCATTTGGGAAGTCACTCTTTAGTGCGTTTTCACACACATCTCATTGAAAAGTCATCTTGCATGTCCTATTTGATGAAACAGAGGAGTACACTGATATTGTAGCTCTTCAATTCTAATTAGTCATACTACCTGAAATTCTGATTTTGTTCATACACTTCTTTTCATATGAATTCATATGAGTGTTATTTTTAAGCTGAGGTCCCTGTTCTTTCTTAGCCATAATTATGAAGAAGCCATTTGTGTAAAGTGTGACTTATCTATCGGCTTTCCTACGCTGTTGCAAAATGTGAAAATGAAGGACCTTTGTACCCCACTCTTATGTTTATGAACAGTAGAATCTGTCTCTGGAGCTCTGAGGGACATCGCAGTGGAAAATGTGCTTCTTCATTCTCTTCATCGTTCTCCAGAGAGCTCCGTTTCCAGGAAGTACAGGGTTACAAACACACTGTTTGCTGATGACCTCTGATCTCTGATTAACCTAGCGTGGCATAAAGTGCTTCTCTGTGACTTGTCCACTTGACTGGCAGTCACCTTCTCCCAGGATCTGTAATATTATGTGTGATACGCCCAAACTCATGTACAGTCTATGAATACAGGATAACAGCAGGTTCAGAGCGGATGTGTCCATAGTTCTGAATGTCACTCTCGCTGCAGTGTAATGTTTTAATGCAGGAGCATAATCAGCAGCATTAGACTTGTTTTCATGTTCCTCACAGTCACAGAGCTGACCCACTTGTGACCTGTTTTTCCTCGTCATGCCTGATATTAGAAAAGTTTAATCATTGCTTGGAGACACAAAGAGGATTAACATTCCTGGGTCTACTGGAACTCAGGCGATCACTCTGCTTGCTCGCACCTCTCTTATCCCATATTACTATAACTGTTATCATTTTGTATTTCTTCTTTTCTCCTTTAATTGCTTTACTGAGTGTTAAGTTAATCTAGTTTGACAAGACGTAACGGCTGTCATGTTAAAATGAAATTGTTTTTGATCAAAATGAATGCTCCATTCAGGAGAAAGGACCACCTATGTGCAGGGATCTCACACCTGACTGGCTTCATAAAGTCAAGAAACTGTTGTCCTGTTTTAAGTGCTGCAATGGCAACTCTCAATTGTTAAAAAGTCTGGGCTTTAGATACATTCTTTGATATGTAAATTACAGACTGAAATTTAATTTTTACAAGGCATTACAATAATCATAATAATTTGGACTTCTCTCTTCTCCCGGTTTGTTACATCAATAGGGTATTATATTTGCCTTGGGCTTGAGTCCTGGCTCCATGCTTCTTGTCTATTTTCTTATTAGGCTAAACTACTTGAACATTGAGATTATGATCAGACTCGGCCTGGATATGAACTCAAGATCCCTTCATTGATTCTTTATTTTATTTGTTTAACTAGAACTAGGACAGGTGCTTTGACTTCTATCATGCCATCTCCACCCTAACAGCTCGAAGACAGCACCAGTTCTCAGGACCTCTTATTAAGTAATGTGGTACAGATCCAGAAACTATCTGTATAAATTAATGCAGTCCATGATTTTGATGAAAGTTGACGTCAGCAGTGAGACGCTTCCAAAGAACAGCCAAACATGCTCACCATCCACATACCACAAACTCTCTTGTACATTTGCTCATGGAGTATTACCTCTTTCTCCAGACTGGCGACTCGATTCTGCATGCTACAAAAGTAGAGGTCATTAGCATTAATACGGCTACGCTAATTTCCTCCGTTGTTTCTGAAGTTTTAGTATATTTTTGTTTTTTATATTTGTGTGCTCAGGTCAGGGCAGAGTGAGTGCATTGAACAAGGTAGAGTTCCCATAGTTTGTTTGATGTATGAGGCTATCTCTTGGATGGATCGCACCTCCTCAGTGGAGTCTGCAGATTGATGAGTGCACGTCCAGGGGCTGCAGTGTAAATGTTTTGTTGGCCTTTGGTGCTTTTCACTATTGACATCACTTATCATCGTGTTTTCACTTTGTTCAGTCTGCCTTTTGCTATTCCAAAGTGGACAGACATCTGCAGTGTTCAGCCAACATGCAAATGAGAAAAAGCAATGAGATAATGTGCAGTGAACATTTGTGTCATGTTATCATTAGTTTCAGTTTTTACCGTTGGACTGAAGTTTGCAGAGAAAAAAATAATGGATAAATGTTTTCACACAGTATTTACTCGAGGGGCAGGATTTGTGGCAACCCATTGTTGTGCATGTCTTTGTATTTTTTGCACAGTGGTCTATTATAGAAATATTTTTGGCTAAAAAGTCAGGTACGACTTTCTGCAGAAAGACACTCCCGGTGTCATGAAAGGTTGCCAAGCAAGTCGTTCCCAATCAGTGTTGGGTGTAACGCGTTAGAAAGTAACTTTGTTTGTATAACGCGGCTATTGACACATTTTTTTTTTCAATCCGCCGCAACGTTACTTTTTATTTACTGTGGGAAGCTGTGTAATAATCAACACTCTGTGGCTAAAGTGCGACAGAGCAGCGCCAGTGAGGCTATTTTTCTTTTGATGAGGAGGAAGATGCAGCGTCCTTTAGCGCAGACGCGGAGGTACTTGAGTATATGAGGCTCAGAGTTAAAGATAAATAGATTCCCCAGAGTGAGAGCTCTGCTCATGAAATACAACAATTGCATGTTACATGTTACATGGCTTTTTGGATCATAAAGATATGAGAGAAATATCTGTTATGAACATTTCTGCTCAAAGTCGAGCATAATAACAGTAACATAAAAGTAAAGTAAAGAAGATACTTTCTTTACAGAGTAACTAAGTAAAGTAACAGGTTACGTGTTTAGCAATTGTGTGACAAAATGCTCAATTTAGGGAGAACCTTGTACAAATAAAATGAATTCCAGATCCATGACTGTTTGAATGTAATGCCCCAACTGTGATAAAGGACCTTTTCAAATAGTCTATCCCTGAGCCTCACTCTCAGGTGCTCCTTGAATTCCTCTAGAGGCACAGTCAGAGTCCTGCACATCCACATCCTGGTGTAGCAAGAGTGAGACACGACCTGAGCATGACAGCTGCAGCGTTCACAGCAGGACTCTGTGTGTGGATCGAGACGGTCCTGATGCTAAAACCCATGAAAAAGACGCTAAATCCAGTGCAAAGTTACCACTCGTTTGTAGAAGTTCTGAGCCTTTTTAATACTCTTTTGTTAACTCCCTTCCTGATGTTAATTTCTTATATAGTTGAAATTGTGTGCCTTGTAGATGTGAAGCTTGAGGGTCATTCCTTCATGATGGTATTTTTGATTTAGGGAACTTCAGTACACCGCGTCCAGAGAACATTATAACTCAGAAAGCATGCCTCTGCAGTTGTGTGGTGAATAGCTTGAGCATAATGTTCAATATGAATTATTCAAATGGATCTCTTGTTTTTCCATAAGCGTTTAGGTCAAGATCACTTCCAAATATTTAGAATTTGGCCCTGTTGAGCTTTACTTTATTCTCCTTGAAGTGTGGAGTCTTCACATTAGGTTATCACTGGATGTCTGTGGTCCACCTCTGCTCTGTGTCCATCAGTGCTGCAGCTTTCAGCAGTCACAGAGTCTATCATCAGGTGCCATTAGAGACTGCTTTCACTCTCACACACTGCAGCCACAGGCCTCAAGGTTACACTGCTCTGTTTCAACAAATCCAGGACACAAATTCTGATATGTGATATACAACTACTGAGAATGCCTATATTTTGCCAACATTAAATGTTGGCAAAATTAAAATAGGTGCTGCGTGTGTTTAAAAATAACTGTATATTATTGGCAAAATTCATTTTCCAAGCATTGCTAATTTTCTTACATGGAAACTGCCTTGCCTTTGAACAGCTCTTTTTATATTCAACTATTTAAGTAAAAATAAGTAAAAATTTGAGTAAAAATGCAGCATGTTTGTGGTTATTGGAGATTCTAAAATGGTATTTTTAGACATCTGATTCCACGCCCTGCATTGATGATAAAGTCAATAATAATATTCATAATATCCAATTTAATGTTGGACATGTGCCGCATGTTTCCTTTTTTTGTGATACTTTTTACGAAGGTTGTGCTTTGGCTTTGACGTGGAGAAAATGAAACCAATCTTGTAAAATGATCTTGGCATCCAATTTAATTTAATGTCTTCTTCACAGCACCACGTGTTTCACATGCATTGAAGTTGTGTGCATATCTTTGTGATACTGTGTAAAAAATGACAACCTCGGAACCTATGGAAAAGCTATAGATGGGGTCCATACTGTACTCTGCTTATATCTGCACAAATGTGACAGATAAAAGCATCATGTGCCTTAAGCGCCGTCATTAGGCTAATTAGCAAGTCATGTATGTTCATGTATCAGTGAGAGGCTGCAGCAGCACAGTCTAAGCCTTGTAAATTTAAGCTCCTCTTAGGGAATCATTGACTTGTTGACTTGTCCCTCTACATCAACAAAGTGGGCAGCAGTGGGTCTGTAGTCGTGAGAAGCGAGTGGAAGAGCAGAGTGACCACAGCGCTGCCCTTAACGGAAAATGACCATCATAACTTCCATTCAAGAGCGTTTAAGAGCAAAAGGGTCACAGGTCCATTGAAACAGGATGATGGTATCCATAGTTGCATTCTTCCTCCTAACTGTGATAGAGACTATGTGCACAATTTTTGAAAAATATCTAAGTGTATATGCATGTAAGTACATTGCGATTGTGGCAAAATGTCTAAAATATGTAATACAAAAGTAATTAAATGTAAATCAAACTGCTGGAGTGCTACATTTGAAAACACAATACAATACAAGAACCCATTGCTTGAAGTAATTTCTATGAGCAGTTTGTTGTCTTTACCTGAGAATATTAGAGTGCTGTCTTGTATCAGATGTTCCACAAGAAGTTGGAAAAAGTGAAAAGAAGACACAATAGATTTTTTTATTTGTGCTCAAAATACTAAATTCAACATAATTGTCCCTTAATTTCCTTACTGTGTCCACTAAAAGTCAGCCCTACTATAATGT
>JAPMNZ010947168.1:0-10255 GCA_029875035.1 Pomatoschistus microps | reverse complement strand
ACAACGAGTAATGCCTGGGCTTCGCCCAGGCATTACTCGTTGGGAAAGCAATAGGCCCTTACCCCAGTTGGGGCTCGGGCCTAATAAAGTGTAGACTTGTGCATAGAACCATACTCCAAAATTAACCTGGCAAAAAGTGCTCTAGCATACCTCAACTGGCACTGTTTGTAGCTTAGAAGGTCATTTTAATAAAAAAATTTTTTAAGAAACTTGTACTGCTTATTTACATGACATGTTACGTTTTTTACTTCCGCCTTCATCAGAAGCACTGTTTGTGGCTTGTGCAGAATAAAGAGGGGAACACTTAAAATTAAATACCCTTTCTCCTGGGTAACTGAGGTTACAAAACCAATTATGAGTTCCAAAAATGTGTGCTAATGGTGTTGAAATAAAAAAAATAGAGGGTGTGGGTCCGCAATTCTTGCAGATTTTCTGTTAATGATACAAACTTTATTCACTTCTCAAAAATCAGTTTGTTTCTTATATGATATATGTCCAAACAACCAATGATTTATAATTGGTGAGGAAAATCCTAAAAATTCTTATGTGTGACCAAACCTTTTAATTTCACAGTATGTGGAGGAGAGAGAGTTCTGCCTGGGGTGGGTACGTTTATAAAAGTATTTTTATATGTATTTTGTTCTGTGAAGTTGTGTTTTGGAAATTAAGACATTTCACATTTGGGGTTTTGGGGTTTTCAATGACTGGTGGTTCTGCCATGTTAGTGCTTTTAGATTTGACTGCCACCTTTGACACAGTTGGCCAAGCAAAGGTCTGGAAAGGTCTGACGGAAAGCCCTGGAGTGCTTCAGGTCTTTCCTCAGTTGGAGATGCTTCTCTGTCAGTCAGGGGGACTCCACTTCTTCTACTCCTGCTAAACTGTGGAGTCCCCCCTGGGTTCCATCCTCATGTCCCATCCAGGACTGTAGATGCTTTGGTGACTCAAAGCTCAGTTGTCCCATCTTGATGTCTGAATGAGGTAGAGTCACCTTCATGTTGATGGTTGATGTGTGTCTTCAGGAGTGCGCCTGTAACTCTCTGGGCTCCCTGTCGCAGCAGTGTAACATAAACACTGGGTGCTGTACATGTCGAGAAAATTTCAGGGGAGAGAAGTGCAACGAGTGTCAGATCGGCTTCAGAGACTTTCCACAGGTGAACAGTACTAACCTGAAAATGTATTTCTATATTTCTATCTCTATTTGTTGTCAGAGACTTTAATGCAGGGGTGCCCAACTTTTTCTGACCCAAGGTCTACTTTTTAATTAGCAGACCTCCAAAAGGTCTACCTGTCCAGCGTCCGCATCCCAGTTACAGCCATTACCAACTACACTTCTTCACACCATAAGACATCAGATTTCTAACATTCTGTTTTAATTTTGAACTCTAACCCTCCTTACTATCTTACACAAAAACAAACACAATCTGCATTTTCAGCAATAGCTAACTAATTGACCATATGATGAACCAAGCAAAACGAACCAGTTCAAAACCAGGTAATAGAAACTACAGTTCTTTGAATCAGACATTCAAAAGCAGTGCACCACTGACTATTGAAACAAAAAACTCCTGCTCTGGTGGACAGGAGTAAATGAATAGAACTGACAAAAAGAAGATCTCTTCCTACCTTGAGAGACTGACACTGGGAGGAGGCTAGGTTCTCATAGTCCGGAGTGTGGGAAGTCGTTAGCCAGATCGGAGCGGGTTGGAGCTGTTGAATCGCTGCTAAACTTTAGCCTAGCTGAGGGGAAATGAGCCAAAACTTATCATTTTCATCCTCAAAGCCTATTTGTCTGATCTGCAATGCAACGGTAGCATTGGCAAAGAAAGCAAACCTGGAGCGTCATTTTCTAACGGTACACGCGAGCGAGGAGAGGGATATTCTGAAGAAAGCTGGCCTTTCAAATCCCTCACTTTGGTGGCTCGCAGTGCCGTTTTTGCGGGGAAATCCCTCTCCTAGCTCACGTCTACCGCTTTCTTTGCCAATGCCACCGTCGCATTGCAGATCAGACAAATAGGCTTTGAATGAGAATAAACAGAAAATACTCTTCCTCCCATTCAGGATGAACATTATAAGGTTTGACTCATTTCCCCTCGGCCTTGCTGAAGTTTAGCAGCGATTCAACAGCTCCGTCCCGCTCCAATCTCCTAGCCGCAACTAGCCGCTACTGTTGTCCAACAGCGGTAATTTCCTGAGATTGTGTAAGTAACAAAACTGTTTACCTGCTGCCATAGGTTAAACCTGGCCTACTCTTTTATTTTGTTTTTATTCTCCTGACTGCTGTAGTATACTGCTTTAATCACTTGATTTAAAGCAAGACTTTGTTTTCTAACCCCCAAAAGTACACATTCTAGCACTCCAGCCTCTCCACAAGAAGGGTTTGAATCCTCCAGCTCTGGTCCTGACAAGAATACACACCTGGACATGGGCCCCAGTTACTATGGTGACCACTGCTACTGACACAGGACACAGGTCCCTGACCCTCCCCTTGTCCCTGACTTCCCCTGTCCTCGTCCCTGAGCCCTACCTGGTTCTGGTCCCTGATCCTCTGGTTTGGGTGTGTTTGATGCCTGTAAGTGGTATCTGACTGTCCCTGTGTCTGCAGTGTATCCGATGCCAGTGCAGCGTGGCAGGCTCTGACAGAGAGACCTGTGATCTGGAGCAGGGTGTCTGCGGCTGCGCTCATCACACCGGCAAGTGCAGCTGCAAGGTACATCTTCTCTTTCTCCTCCTCTTCCTACTCATCCTCCTTCTCCTCCTCCCTCTCCCCATCTTTCTCCACCTCAACCTCCTCTTCCTCCTCCTCACCCTCCTTTTCCTCTTTTTCCCTCCACCTCTCCTCCTCTTCCTCCCTCTTCCCCTCCTCCCACCTATTTGCTTGTGTAGAAAGCAGTGACGTGTGGTGAGGTTTGTGATTGGGGAGGCACTGACTTTAAAAGTCAGATTTACCATCATCATTCTAATAAAATAGCATTAAATCGCCAATGCAAAAACGTCCACAAACATTATATACTGCTAAGAGAACCAGCATATTATTAAAAATCCCACAACACATCTAGGTGCTGGCTCTCCGCCCCGCATCAAACGAGAGAGAGAGAGAAGCAAGGAGCGAGAGAGAGAAAGACGCGAGGAGGGAGAGATGCGAGGAGAGAGAGAAAGGGAGAGATGCTAGGAGAGAGAGAGGGAGAGAAATGCAAGGAACACAAACAAGAATTAAACCAGTTGCAGAACTCTAAAGCAGTGTTTAAATCTGAGTTTTTCAGGGAAGCACTTTTATGCAGCTATCTAGTAAATTTTCAATATAAAACACAGACACTGACAATTCCTCCCCCGCGGCCGGACTAACCTTGTATATCCAGCAGCAGTCTCTCAGTCTTTATTACCTCTTGCTTTGATTGAAGGTCCAGTTTAGAAAAAAAATCATCAATCATATCATCCATTTTCCAGCAAAAGAAATAGCACCGACACGGTTAGCAAAATATTTACATGTCTATTTTAGCAACTCTGGTATGAACTTCACGCTCACTAGCGCTCCCTATTGGTGAGGCACAGATACTGCCTGCCTCACGCCAAGCCTGTTTCTTGTGATTTCTTCTCCGATCAAAAGACTTCAAATAAATATAAATAGTACACACATACGTGCAATACATTACTAAACACTATGACAAAGTTTAACAAATGTTTTCAAAGAAGGATACTAGAAACAAACAGCGATCTATCAATCAGCACAAGCTAAGTGCACTCGCACAGTCCACTGTGAGGGAGCGAGCGATCTGGGGTGAAGCACGCAGGAGCGCTGCCTCACCTCGTCTCTTTGAACAGGAAAATTAGGATATAAGCGATTTTAACTCCTAAATTGATCAAAAGTGGTCAGAACCATGCCGAAAATACATTAAAAGCATAGGCATAAGCACAATTTTATTTCAAGTAATTATTATTTTCCATGATGGCAGGTGAGGCTCTGCAGAACAGGAATCGGTGTGCACACTTTGTTCATGATTATGGATCTCTTATTTGAAGATGAGCTTTTAGGTCCATTGTTTTTGTCAAATAGATAGAAGAAATCTTCAGTTTTTACTCATAGTGTCTAACACTGTCTAAACCAGGGGTGGGCCAATCTTTTCTTCAGGGGGCCACATTGGGATATTGCCTTATTGTGGAGGGCCGTACCCAATTTCATGTGGTTAATTTTTGTTTTTGATTATGCAAAAACCTACTTCAGTAGTCAAATTTTAACATTTTGGATAATTAGTTTTTTATGAAAATACCATATGTTTGTTTTCATTTAGTTACCACTAAAAGCATGCACAATAGGTCTGTGCCTCCTGTACGGCCCCTCCCTATCTCTGTGTGGAGTGACAGACTAATGCCCACAGCTGTAAACTGCTTCGACTCTGGTCTGTGAAAGGCGCTATATAAATAAACAGTACTTACATACTTACTATCTACTAGTTTAGTGCAATTTAATACCAATAACACGTTGGGTTAATTCATGAGAACAGAATAAATGTATAACAGGCCATGGCACAACATATAAAGTTAAATGTCTTAATTATTAGTCAAATGAGTATTGAGCTGAGAAGGGTCCTGGGGCCAAATAGAAATGTGAATCGGGCCGCATGTGGCCGCATGTGGCCGCATGTGGCCCCCGGGCCGCACTTTGCCCAGGTCTGGTCTAAACAAACTGTTTTACATCTAGCCTTAAAGCAGCATTCTTCACAGTGTACCTGTTTAATTCGTGCTTTCACCAAACCTGTCAGACGTCACCTGTAGCTCTCACTTTTCAGAGTAACTAAAGCTGGTCTGTAGCTCTCAACTTCTCAGAGTAATTAAAGCTGGTCTGTAGCTCTCAACTTCTCAGAGTAATTAAAGCTGGTCTGTAGCTCTCCCATCACAGAGTAGTTAAAGCCGAGATTGTCAGATGGATCTAAAATGTATTTTCTCTCTGTGAGATTCCTCGGCGGCAACGCTTTGACAGTGGGAATCGCACTAATTGGATGATGTTTTGGAGACAGGGTTTTTTTCCGTTCGTCCAGGCTGTCCATTCTTCCTCTGCTTTTAGACTAGTCAGCTCGTGGCTTATTTACGCAGCGCCCAGTGTAAACATGGAGTCGAGAGAGAGGCTCTGTATTGAGCGCCACACTTCGCATGGTTTCTGATGCATTATTGTCTTTGTTGCTTCTGTTACTGCGGCTAGTGGACATGTGTGTTTACCAAAAGGAGCAAGACCGTATGCAATAAATATATACAATAAAGTTTCCCAAATCATTACAGATGAATGAAGGGTGTGAAAATTCAATTCAGTTCAATGTATTTGTTTATCACCCTAAATCACAACAGCTTTATCTCGAAGGACTTTGCGAAGTTGGGGATTTACCAAAAACAGATTAAAGAATCAAACAGTTCGAACACATAGGAGCCATTGGTCCATGAGTGTCCAGAGGAGTTAAAAAATGTGCCAAAATGTCCTGGATCATCACTGTCCTTTGACCCTCCTGAATCAGCAAGGAACTTCTCGGAATTTCAGTGGGGGGAAAAAAGTGAGCAACCTCTCAACAACCCTACAGAACCGGCTGACGTCTGGAGCCGTTTGTCAAACCACCAAAAGACAATACAATAATTAGCATGATATACAAAACAGAAACACTAATATTAGACCTGTTGACCAGAGAAGGGCCTGGTTACTACTGTGATGGGAGATCTCTGGGAACACCAGGTACCACAGTGGGGAAGCTGTAACCAGAGAGACCAAAAAGAGAGACACCAGATAGAGAGAGAGAGAGAGACCAGAGATCTGATGGAGACCTCTGGAAACATTAGGTGCCACAGTGGGGCGGCTGCAGCTGTAAAGTACCAGTAGAATAAGTCTGGTAGGTGTGTGAATTGTTGGTGGCCTCGCTTCTGTCAATGTTCCCCAGGACAGATGGGGCTACAGTAGTAGTTGATCACTGTGGACTCTGTGAAGTGAACAAATATAATTAAGATTAAGAATAAGAGATCCTTTATTCTTCCCACAGTGGGGAAATTTCAGTGTTGCATCACAAGTTATGGAACAGTAGGAAAGAGTAGCACACAGCACAAGTTAAGGGAACAATAGCAATAATAATTAAAATTAAACAACATCTCTAACTCTAGCATCAAAAACAAGTATAAAAACTAAGTCTAAATGATAAAATAATAATAAAAAGAGGTGTAAAAGTCATGTCAATGGCTGTCATTAAATCTGTTTGATTTTACATTTTACATTTGGGCACAACCAACATGAATTGGTAGTGCAAGGGAAAAACTAGGTACCCCAGCTTTAATATAGCGAGTTTAGTTAGTCCATCTTCAGCGGTGTATTTATTGCCTGCACAGGTTTACGCAAATATACGCACACAAGCAGAGAATGGTTCTGTGTGCATGTATGGTCTTGGATATGATCACGTTACGGTGGCGTTCGCCGTGTTGTTGTAAAAACGGCTCACAGCTGCTGGGGGGTGAGAATCGCTGTCCAAAGCAGCCACAGCTGCCTCGGGTCAGAACGCTGGGGCCACGGAGGATGCAGAATCCCGTTTGAGTGCACTGTCGCCATACTGTACACATGCAGGTGTCCACGGTGTTATTATGGAATGCATGGGCGGGTCAAATGTGTTATTTTTAAAAACACGACTATTGAAAATTTGTAATTAACGTGCGTAAACGTGATCATTTTGACAGCCTTAATAAGATTACATTTACCAGAGCATAAATTAAATACATTTACAGCATAAAGTGGCTGTTGAAGCTCTAGTGATGAGGTTCATATCACCTATTGAACCATCCACAGAAACAAAAGCAATAATTTCCACATTTGCAAAGAGAATTTACAGAGGATAAACTATTACTGTTGATCCAGATCCATTAAAAGGATGTTTATGTGGGACTGTTGTGTTTCAGGTGAATGTGATGGGAGACCATTGTGAGCAGTGCAAAGCCGACACATTTGGACTGTCGCTGCAGAACCCTCTGGGCTGCAGCAAGTGTTACTGCTACGGACTGACCCACTCCTGCTCCGAGGCCCCCGGCCTCATCCGGATGTGGGTAAGGAATACAGCAGCAGGAGGGTGAGAGCTGTGGTTGAGAGAGCACCACAATGGTTGTGTTATTAGGCAAGACACTTTACCACCCACATTAGAAAGAATCTGGTGTGTTTGTGTGTTTTTTTGAATGGGTGGTGGTGGTGGGAAGGGTTGATGGCTAAGAGTGGCAGCCTCCCTTCTGCCAATGTGCCCCAGGGCAGCTGTGGCTACAGCAATAGTTTATCACCACGAATCTGCATAATTCAAACAATAGTCTAAGGCTCCCCTAAACGTTCAATAAGTCTCCTCCCAATCATTAATCTTCTTGACTTAAGTGACAGAGAAGGCACTGCAAGAATCCATTTGGAAATCACTGCCTTTAACCACAAGCCGCAGTCAATAACAAACCCTAAGTCATATTGAAAGATACACAAAACATACAGGGGGGGGTAACAATACGCTATAACCGCTATAATGAAATGTTACTGTCTTTTGGAATGATGGTATAGTCATGTAATGCACTTTCCAGCAATGTTGTGTCAGATATAACAGATTTCTTATGTCGTCCCTAAATGGTGAGCTCAGTAGTTGTCTTGTACAGTAGCGTGAGGCCGAGCTTTGTGCAGCGTCCTGTAACCCCCTGAGATCTCTCTAATTTATCGTGGCCCTCCTCTTTGGTACACAGCTCACACTGAGGCAGGAGCAGACAGTTCTCCCTCTAGTGGACAAGTCCAACACTCTGGAGACCAGAACCGGAGTGACTTTTCAGCATCCCGAGATCCTGGCGCATTCAGAGCAAGTCGCACCATTGCTGTCGGAGCCATACTACTGGAAACTCCCTGAGCAGTTCAGAGGATCCATGGTAAGTGGAAGATTTGTTGAATATATACTATATAATACTTTCTAAGTATTGAGCTGGGGTTCAGGAACTACATCTGTTTTACAAAAGTATCACTGTCACTGGACACATTCTTACTGCAAGCCAATAGCACATGTTATTGGCCTGCATGTGCTATTGGCAAATGCATGTTCTTGACATTGAACATACTGACATGTTCAATGTCAGGATTCTTCATTGTTCATACAGTCTGACAGCAGTAGGAAGGAACTGCTCCTTCACACAGCAAGGGTTGATCAGTCTGTCACTTTAGCGGCGGAGTGCCTTTCAGAGGACAACAGTCATTGTTCTGTGTGGATGATTCTTTGTCTGGGAGACGGAGGACAAAGATGGAGCTGAACTTCCTGATGACCTGCCTGATGATCTATCAGTCCCTCTCTATGAAGCCTCTGCTCTAGCCGACCACTCCAGCAATGGAACGAGTGGTCCCTGTTCTCCAAAAGACTCTCCTCAGTCCTCAGCTCTGGCTCCTCCTGAACAGTGCCTCGGTTATGAGGTTCAAATGAGCAGCTCTGTACTTATCCTTGACCTGCCGCTCACTGATCCCAGACTGATTCACGTTGGTGATGTCACAACCTGCGAGTGACACCATCCAACTATATCGATACGAAAGTAGATCTTAATCCTGTTCTTGTTCCTCCAGATCACAGCATATGGCGGGCAGCTGAAGTATGCGGTGTATTACGAGGCCCGAGACGAAACTGGGCCCTCGTCCTATGAGCCACAGGTCATCATTAAAGGAGGCCCCAACCATAACATGATCATGATGAGACACACCACAGGGTTGCAGATTGGACAGCTCACCCGCCACCACATCGACATGACGGAGGTGCTACCACACTCAGACCTCACTGAGAATGAAGATCCTTATGTAGAATATATGTGCCTTTTATATCCCTTGAATACAAATTATGTTTTCATCTAGTAAACTGTCACCTATGTGTGTGTTTGTGTGTGTGTGCGCGCGAGCGTGTGTTTGCATCTTATGTTTACATATAAGCAATAACATCAAGATTAGAATCTCAAAAACACTGTTCGGTTATAGTTTTATACAGTATCTTTAGTGAGTGCTGCAGTTGTCGATAATGTTTGTGTTCGTGTGGGTTTTCAGACCGAGTGGAAGTTTGCAGACGGCAGGTCCATGACTCGAGAAGACTTCATGGACGTTCTGTTCTACGTGGACTACATCCTCATCAAGGCGTCGCACGGGAACATGATGAGACAAAGCCGGTAAAGACCCACTCCAAATGCCACACACTGGCAGGAGAAAGAGCAACTGAAAACGTGACCATCCTCAGAGAGTCAACTTTAGTCTAAAGTAGACCAAATGTACTCATCCTAAAGTAAACTGGATTCTATTCATAAACAAAACTCACAAAAACTTTTATTAAAGGTTGGATAATGTTTTGGTTATTTTTGAGCGATCCTATTTTAATCACACACATGCAACAGTAGAGAAATATACTGCTTCTGATTTGCATTGACATCCCCGCTCTAATGGCCTGTTCGAATTATCTCTAATCTGCTTCTTCCGCATTAAGACTTACACTGGGGTGATGTCACACTCAGTCTGTCCACTCCACATAAACAGTATATGATAATAGATTAAACACATTCGTTTCCGTATTCTAAGGTATTCTCCCAAACACTGTAAATTTGTATACTGTACAGTTTTGATCAGTTCTACAAAGTACTCCATGTTTCTTGATCATGTTTTTGCAGCTGGATCATGGTAATTTTCTCTCTTTTGTTGGCAGTATCTCTGAGATCACTCTGACGGTGGCTGAAGAAGGTCGACCCACAAAAGAGAGTGAGAAAGCTCATCAGGTGGAGAAGTGCGAGTGTCCCCTGGGGTACTCCGGTTTGTCCTGTGAGGTGGGTGTCTTTAACATGCAGATATTAAGGAAAAACAGTATCTTGTCTTTATCAATGGAAGGATATGTGTGCAGCATTTCTCTGTCGGAAAAATAAACTATAGCCCTGTTTCCACTAGCCCTATTCTAGTGTTCTCTACTCTGGCCTCTCTCTCCCTAGTCCCTCTCTGGTCCCTCCCTCCCTGGTCCCTCTCTGGCCTCTCCCTCTGGTCACTCTCTCCCTGGTCTCTCTCTCTGGCCTCTCTAACGTCTCTCTTCTCTAATCTAATCTACTCTCCCCTGGGTAGAGGGAGTGTTTCCATTGGCTCTGTTTAACCAGTAGTAGGTCCTTATTTGGTCCCTCTTGGCCCAGGTTCAGTTAGAGCCGAGTAGATCAAAGTAGAGTATAGTAGAGTAGAGTACAGTCAGTGACGTGTAGGGAGGTTGGTGATTGGTGAGGCACTGAC
>JAPMNZ010947162.1:0-15984 GCA_029875035.1 Pomatoschistus microps | reverse complement strand
GTAAATATGAATTGAATCAATGTCAGAACGTGATCATAATGAGCCTGACCAACATCAGAATCATTGTTTTTATTTTTGTGTGATGTCTTTCTTATCTGGACCTCGTGTCTGTAATAAAGTTTAATCAATGAACTACATAGATGCATAGACCTATATAAACGCTAAAAAAGTTTAATGACTTAGTGTTTACAAAGTATTTTTAATCAAACAAGCTCATGTGTAACCACGTTCTCCAGGGGCATCACTTGAGCGTTGTTTTGTATGTATAAAAATCCCCATATTCACTGACCTTCTGTGATCTAACAACAAATCAATTATCAAAATGATTGTTAATTACATCCCTAGACATAGTGCAAAACTATAAGCCAACAATTGTCCTATAATACTCTGAAGAGGGGATTGCGCTCACAGTACGAACTCATGTTTTCGAGAGTTTTGTCTTAGCAATAAAGAGACTGTAATTGACTAAATGCAGGATACGTGTTAAATGAGTGTGGAAAACTCTAGGCAATAACAAACGGCAGACCTCCCACCAATAAACGTACGTAGACATGATGTTTTTTTCTTATAATTTCCAAAATACCATGAGAGGAAGACATGTGCACAAAGGGGAATGGGCTTTTGTAATGAGTTTTGGGAGAAGAATAGACCAAACAGGACAATGCATTGAGAATTATAGATGCACAACATATTGTCCTTGTAATTAGTGAATTGAATGCGAGCCAGCTTTTTCTCTTGATCCCTGGGCGCACCATTACGGGTATATAGCTCCCTTTGTGGGTGAATGTTTGTCAGCGTGCGAACACAGGATGAATGATATGGCTGTCATGGATTGAGATGTCATTATCTACTGGTGTCTGGGTGCGCTGTGTCCCGGGACAGGGTCAAATCAGCTTGGAGAAAACTGACACATGCGGCGGACAGGAAGAATTACTTTCATAAAACGGAACAGTGAGAGTCATTTCGGTTCAATGTGACCCAAAAAAAAAAGTAATATTAAACGTGAAGTTGATGGATGTAGATGCCAGGTGTACGTTACTTTGTCATTCAGGAAGTTTGCGGAATGAATTATTGATATTGTGACTTCCTATTAGTATGCAAAGGTGTTTTCAGGCTGTGTTTTCTAACCTGTATTGAAATGGCGAATCGACCGGGGACAACAGTGAGGAGGCATGGGGAGGACATGAAAGGGTCTAAACAAACTTCCGGAACAGTCAAACTAAGTCTTACAAAGTCACAGTGCAGTGCCCCCAGGACGCTACGAAATGCGTTATAATGGAAATATATACATTTCAAACATATCTTTCACGAGGACAACTTTATAATGGAGAGATTAGCGCATGGAAACGGCCAAACTTTGATGGTAAAAGCTTCACTCTTGTTCCATGACTTACGCTGTCATGATGCAAACTATTGTCCCTTCTGTGTAGTTGTTTAACCTTCTTCAGGGGATCCACATGTAAGCAATGGGCAATAAAACAGTTTTTTGTGGTCTGAATTAGCTAGCGCCCCATGTTGCTCCGAGTGTAAGGAAGATTTAAGCTTTTTGGGGCGAAAAACTTTTTTGTTTTTGCTCAGTGGGAATGAAGAAATTGTCTATTCTGATCCTGCTATAGGAAACAATACATAATACAAAAAACTAAAGAATTAGTAGAAAGCAACTATGACTCACATGGAAATATAAACAATGTCATTTCAATCAGTAACTCTTTGATTCTTTCACAACATACTTACTCTGATAAAGAAGAAAACCATTCCAAAACCTCCAAGGCAATGTATAATTGTATTCTGTTTAAGCGATTTTGGCATTGCTACCGATACAAAAATAGTTTTTCGAGACAGAAGCAATTCAGGGTAGAACAGAACAGGCAACCGCACGAGGTGTAATCAGTAGTGAGAAACCGACATGTTCTGCAGACGGGAAGCATTACGTTCGCAAACCGGAAAACGATCTAGTTTTGACCTTATTTAAAGGTTATACCAATACGACATCCAATTGTAAGTGTGTGATTAATGTGCGGAAATCATGACTATCTTTCCCAAAAAAAAAACATCAAGGGGGTTTTTTGGTGCTTTGTTTAAGAGGCCTTGGACGGTTGTGGTCACCCCGCTCCCCTCCCAGTCCTTAGCCTCTTGACTCTTGCTATGTAACAACAATGCACTGGTTAGACTGAGCGTCCTGCAGGATCTGTAAGGGCGCTGATAAGAGGAGCTGATGGATAGGTTTAATCAGCGCGGGCCCAGGGATCAAGACCACAAGACGAATCAATCAAAAAGCAGCGTGGTTTATAAAAGAAACGGCCTTTATCAGTGTCACAAGAGGTCTGCGTTTGCTGCTTTTTTCGGGTGGGAATCGGCGCAGGCAAGGGCGAGATCACCACTCAAAAGCAGATGGTTTTTAAAATTGCAAGTCTGCAGAAATAATATATAGAGGTTCACGTCTTGTATTGTTCTTTTATGAATGAGGAAACAGATTAATACAGTATTAATAAAGATGTGCAGTTGTATGTCTTCCTTGAGGTCCTTTTAAAAGCTCAATATTTTCTGTTAACTTTTTGGTACATTGAGACTGCACATTTTACAACTTGTAATGTTATTTTTTTATATGGAAGTCATCTAACCTATTTTTAATGTTATGTGGGCCAGTCCTTGAAGAGCACTACAAATTTTTACATAACACTAAAGTGAATCCCTCGCTGCACTCACTCACTCCTCTATAGAAGCAAAATGTATGTTCTCCTATGAAAATACACAGGAAACAAATTCAGTGCAGAAAACATAAAAATTCACTGATATAAAAATCACATCTGCAACCAGTGCTCTGGGACCATGAAACTTGCGTGGCAACATTCCAGCCAAACATAAACCCTAATGTCCCACGTTTCCAACACACTAAACACTTTCTAGCTGCAAACGACGTCAAAATAAAAGCAAGGCCCTGGTGCAGAATTTAAAAAAAAAACGTGAAACTAGACGCTGAAAAGTATCTGCGTTTGACAATAATAGATCTTTATGTGGGAACATGCAATAACTAGGACAGCGAGTTGCCATTACATCCATCGCTTAAAAGAACCTCCTTATCTCGCTATTTGACTGACAACTCTATTCTCTTCTTACAATCTTTTGCCGTGATTGTAAAAGACAGCTACACGTGTCCCATCCAATCCAGGACAAATTAGATGCTCTTTCTTTCCCTCCCTGTTCCCTCCTCGTTCTGGAGATCTTATCCAGGCGGACATGCTTAAGTTGTCAGTGGGGTTTCTAAAAAGCCATATTGAACGACCATATTGACTGATGCAATCACAGAGACACACATCATTAGCCTCATTAACGGGTGAATGTAAAAAGGGGAGGACGGGTCTAACTGGTGCGGCGGGAGCGGGTGTCTGGTCTGATAACGCTCGCCCTTAACGAGTCGGCTAGACGCGCCGGGCTGTCTGTATTTAACGTGAAGGAGCGATTGGACTGCTAATGCGCCGGAGACTCGCTGTACATGATCAGAGATGGGGTGAAGTAGCCGCTAAGAGTATAGCGAGTTCAAAATGATGCTGCTCACGTGGAATACAATAGCAGGGCCCATCAGCGTACAAGAAAGGCAGGGGTCATCAGGTTGTTCGTATTAAAATGAACGCCGTGATCTGAATGATGATCAAAGGCGAGTAGATTAGGAGCAATGTTGCAGTGCTAAACTGAAAGACTTAAGGAATACAAAGGCTGGAAAAAGGCATTGGCAGAACTTGAAGATTTGCTGGTTCATTTTGCCATGTTTACAAACAAAAAGGCAAAGATTTCAATGGTATTCAACTTGGATTCCGTGTGGATCACCTTTTGCTGCTGGGGTATGGCTCTACAAGCTTTGCACATCTGGAGACTGAAAGTATTGCCTGTTCGTCCTTGCAAAACAACATAGATGGACGGCAATTTTGAACTGCTGTTTTGGGGTCCTTTTGCAGATTTTCTATATGATTTAGGTCTGCTTTTACTTCACAGTTGTCTGTTATCCTTGTTGAGGTCTTTCCATTGAAAATGTGAAAATATATATTCATGTTTGTGATTGTAACATGACAAAATGTGCAAGCGCTCATGTCGTATTCGCACTTTTGAAAGCCACTGAAGCATAGTATTCAAACAAAAATATTTTAGTAGAGCCAGATTTGTGCTTACATTCTCACAGCAAACAAGTTACACACGCAATTTTATTGATAGTACAAGTGGAAGGTGAAACATCAAAATTATAGCTTAATACCTACCGAATCCCCCAGCTCACATCCCAATCAACTCTACACTCTAAAATGTATTACCATTCAAAGATTCAGCCAGAAAATGCAGCAGTAAATGTAAGACACTTTGCTCATTCATAAGCATGCATGCTCATAAAGTCACTCCATGTGTTGTTTTAGGAAGCCATTACGAACCGGCCCGTGTCTGTTTACAAGGGCTATCTGATCATTATTGCCGCCATCTGCAACCTACACTCAAATCCGTAATCTGCGCACAAGAAGCCAAAACTGCAGCTGACACCATGAGAGGCTGCAGCTAGCACGGCTAAGTCACACCCGCAAGAACCTTATGATATATTTAAGTGTATGTGTGTGTGTGTGTGTGTATGTGTATGTGTGTGTGTGTGTGTGTGTGTGTGTGTGTATGTACATCTGAACGCGAGACGACAGCTGTTCCCAGGGATATATAGGCTGGCGGTTCAGGACGGCCTACTTAAGCGACGCTAACTGGAATCCTATACGCTTAGAAAGGAAAAGATTTGAAACGCATGGAGTTTATAATGTTGATTTGTGTTTTAAAGCAGGGGGACCTAATTTCAATAGGCAGGGAAATGAAGTTTGTAATAAAATCTCATATTGTTGCTCTGCTCGCAGCACAGTTTGATTGTATGGTATAGTTTTCCCACGCGTGTATTTTTGGCCTCTGTCACGTCTTTAGATCAGACTTTCAGACAAAGTGTAAAAAAGAGGACTAACCCCACTCAGCCAATCAGCTCTCAGCCCAGAATGTCAAATAGTGACTGACAGGGATCCTACTTACTAGTATCTACACAATAACACGAAAGCATGTTGTGGTCTGATTAATACGTTTACAAGACTCTTTCTGATGGGAAAAAAACTAAATGCATTATTTATGGGAAAAGTTAGGTACCCCAGCAGTTAAAAAAGAAAGGAAGATGATTTTATGTTGAATTGATTGCTGGGTCATGTGCAGTAAGGGTGCACTAAACGTTTTAAAATATGCTTTAGTTTTGACTTCATTTTCTATTAAGACAAGCAAACCCAGAACATTTAGATCTGTGGAGAGGCTGCCCTGCTAGCATTTTTTTTTTTTTTTCAAGCTATGTTTGATAAATCNAGCAAACCCAGAACATTTAGATCTGTGGAGAGGCTGCCCTGCTAGCATTTTTTTTTTTTTTTTCAAGCTATGTTTGATAAATCTGGAAATGGAAGAATGACATACTAGCTACTATGTGGAAAGCAGGCAGCCAATAAGGGAAATTACATAGACCATATTTATCATAACTAAATGTTTTGAGGATCGGAAGTATAGTCTGCATTATTCCCATATTTTGAGATATTTTTACATTCCCCCATGAATTGTGTGTAGCACCATTCAAAAGTATGCAAAGTTACAAGGCTGTCCTTCAACTCTATAACTCTATATCAAAAGCCGGAGCTCAAATGGTATATTTTCTCCCCATAACATCCTTCTTTTCCTCCTTATTTTTTTTTTTACCACGCATCAATCAACCAGTTACTTGCAGCTTGGTGTTTTGCCAACTACATTAACGCACTGCATTAGAAGGTATGAACAGAGGCATGAAAAGTGCTGTCTCCAGTGGCCCGGACACAACCCAAAACAGAGCAAATTGAGTTGATTCATGTTGTGACTGCAGAGATTTGGAGTTAGGTGAGCTGTGAAATCTATATTATGAGGAAAAAAAACATCTGCATTAAAACACTGTGGGGCTGTTATGAGCACCGAAGAGGAGAACAATTATTAAGACGTCTGCTGGTAATTGTTTTCAACTTTTCTGGCAACTAGAAGGCGTTAAATATAGCGGGAAAATTGTGCAAGTTACTGTGTGTGTGTGTGTGTGTCTCTGGGTTAAGGGAAAGCTTTCTGATGTAAAAACTAGGGGTTGACCAATGTGTTTTTAGAAAATTTTATTCAGGCTGATACCAATACATTGAACCAATAGTCATTTGAAATTAAAGTGAAAATATTGGTGTCAAATTGTTGAATAACTTCAACACAAATGTAACAAAATAAATAAAATCTTTGCTTCCACTGTACAGACTGGATGTGATATAACAGCAGATTTGGATAGATCTGCCCGTTAGCAGACTTGCATTTGATTTTGTCCAATTGAAATGCCCTGTTATGCAAGTTCATGTTGACTGAAATAAACAGAACCAAACTAAACCAATCAGACCATTTTTTTTTGCTTTGGCACATTTACAGTGGGTCGGTACAACATGAGGCCCAGCTGTTGTGTTGTGCAGTAGATGAATACATGTCTGTGTTCAGTTGAGTTGTTGTTTTGACCAGTGGGCTGGATTAGACTGATGAAAAACTGAAAAATATTGAAAGTGTATACTGTGTCCACTTTTCATTATGTATATTTTGAATAGTTTTACATGAACAATGTATATCCCGACTCTTTAAGCAGTTAGATGGTTAGATGAGGCTTCCTGCAAACGCTTCTTGTATTCATTTCTGTTATTGATTGTAGAAGTCCTCTATCTCCTGTGAGGTTCCAGGGCTCCCCTTGTTGTCTGTTTCAACACAAAATTCAGGAAAAAACGGCCTTAAAGGGTGAAGGTTAATTTTGTTATATCATGTTTTCCAAAAATGAGTCGGTATTTGGAGATTTNTTTCATAGGAAGTCTGTTTAAATTTCCCATTACCCTTACATTAAAATGAGCAAAAGTCATCCATTGTAAGTATGGATGTAAAATGTACCAGAAATAACACAATGCTCTCATTTCCAATGCAAGTCAAGCTAACAGCAAACCTTGATCACAGATAGTTCATCACCCATCAAACATCCTTTTTTCACCTTTTTTTTGAGAGACCATGCAACGCAGCCGCAATCTCCAGCACCTCAAACCGCTCCCCGGCTCCCTTCAAAGCCCCATCACAAAACGCAGATCTAATGCAGCGAGAAGGCCGCTTAGAGCCTCGGCCAGGCGCTGAGCTTTGAAGAGCCTGCCTTAGCCTTTCCAACAGGAGCCAAATCATTTCCCCTTTTCCTTCCTCTTCCTATTGTGCACCGCCAAAAAACTAGCCTAGCTTTAAAACCACCTACCTTCAACCCATCAAGGATCACACCACTCCACTCCCAAGAGCCACCAGACCAGATGCACTGGTCCCGGGCTTTGGCGATAAATATATTCATGCATTCATGTATATTTTAAATTCGACTCACTAAGCATATAATGCGCATGCAATCTTCAGCCTCTTACCTTTCTTGACATGCAAGAAAGGTGTGACAATCATAAAAAAAAAACGCATAAATAAATCAGGAAAACCAGAGATGCTAAAAGTGGTAGCACACGGGGCTTTTGGAGACTCTATATTGGCTTGTCTGACTGGCTTTCATCTTGCAGACAGGGAAAAAGCTGAGAAGCGAAGAGTGATGTATTGGAGGTTGGTGCTGTCGTGTTCACAGCGGGAGACTTGAAAGGCTATGAGAAGAAAAAGGTAAAAGTAGTCAAACTTTTTTTTCCAGGGGAGCAAAGGGGGGAAAAGCTGGGGAAGAGAACACAGGCGAGCAATAGAGCGGTTGACGCCATATGGAGAAATGTTGGAAATAGTTTGAGAGAGATAACAGCTGGGCTTAGTCATTAAAAAACAGTATTTGATTTTAAGTTTGCGGTATTGTTTATCAAGCTATCGCTGTGCAAAATATGTTGGATTAAGTAATATCCTGTTTGTGTCATTAGTATTTGGTTTGGATAAGCATAATGAAGAAGCAAGTTTGAAATCGTGTGCTAAAGTCAGATTTTATACTTCATTATTTTGCTTCTTCAGTTGGAGATTCAAGATTTTAGTTAAAGACTTGATACTTGCTTCTTTTTTAAGTTAAAGATTTTATTTTATGCTAGTATAGATACATAGATTCATTTATTTTGTGTTGTATGTGCTGCACATTTCTACTGTTCTGTAATTAAAGAATGTATCTTTCTCTTAATGTGATTTTCAACAGTGCAACTATACATTGTCCAAATAGGTCATACCTTCAGAGAAAATAAAATGTTCCCTTATTGTTTCAACTATTTTTGGAATTAACTCGACGTGCAAGTTCATTTTATAGGTTACAAAATTCACATTGAGCGCATGTAAAGTTAGAAATCCTATTCCGTCCATAAATCTGACATTAGCTTCACAGCCAGCCATTGAAAACAGTTAGCAACCCTCATTTCTCCATAGTCCATAGGAAGAGGAATCTGTGGTTTTTTGGAAAGGGGGGGGTGGATATATATTGTGTTTGCTTTACCAGACCTTCACTTCTACTCCTAATATCTGAGATGAGAGGCGTCTATGGTCCCTAGCACATCATGGGGGCGAATAAACACTGATCTAATAGAAAACATGTGCGTGGCAGATGAAACGGCCTCCTCTCATAAGAGTAGTATGAAATATAGACCCAAGCATCCTGCGGCGCTCAATCATACCACCGCCAGGAACTTCGGCAAAAAGAGAACCCCTCCCCTTTCCGCATGGACGTTTTTTTTTTGTTTTTTTTTTTTATTGTGGTCCAAGAAAGCGCACATAAGCTGCCAATATGGCCGACCGGGGCTGGTTCACACAGAGAATGGTGTCTGACAGTGACATCTCTATTGAACACTCAAACGTCTTTTCTTTTCTCGCCTTACATGCATGGACACACACGCACACAGGCGAAAGGGCAAAGGGGAGGAGGATAGTCCAGGCCGCCATGGGTTGCTATGTGAGGTTTTAAGCGCGGCATTATGGAGAAGATTAGACCGGGGAGCGAGGGGCTATCTGATGTCATTGTTGGTTTGTCTAGTCCGGCCTTGTGCGCGTAGAGACATCATGCCGTGGCACATTTTTTTGCGCTAAACAAATGGAATGACGACAGTTGCAGTTGATGGTTTGGAGAATGGTTGGGAATGAGTCAGTCCTGCATGGTTTAGAGCTGATTTATTCTCACCTATAGACATTGAATTGGATTTGAAGCTGCGGCTGCTAATACCATCCATTGCAATTATATATATTTATATGTATGATCAATCAAATATTTATTACTGACATTTTCTGGGTATCAGGGGAAGCAGCAGTGAAGCAAATGAAAAAAAACAAATTGAGCTGGAGACTGTGATTTGTAGGGTATGCAAACATGGTATTGTTGAAAACATTTTAAAATAATAGAGCTATCACGTCACTTCTATTGCGTATATGTTATATGCGTGTATTTTCAAACTCTACTCTTGTTTTTTTCCCCCTTACAAACTGTGAAATATTAATGAATGATATTTGGCAACTTCCACTGTGCGCCATATAAGTTACATTTGATAATAGACATTCATCATTGTGGACTTGCGGATAGAACTAAATACTTGCTATGACTTGTGCATAAATTCAAACTATTTGTCACTGCTTAATCCTGTGTGACCTGGCATATAGTCCCATAGTTTAGACCTCATTTAGTCTTGGGTTAGTCCCAGTTAAATACTTGAAGTTGCAGTTGAGATTGATTGCCGTTTCCTATTGCGTTTGTCTGGTACGGCTACTATTGGAAGACAAATTAGTCGCACAAAAACCCACGGAAAAAACTCTACAACTGACTCCATCAATCAAGTCAGCAATCAAAATAATTCAATTAAGAGACTTAAATCCCGCTGGCTTTTCGACTCTCTGGTCCAATGGCCTACAGAGACACAAAACTCAATTTACTGGCAATCCATACATGATAGCATTAACCCCACTTTAAGGCCTTCAAATCGGTTTCCATTACTTACATTTTCTAAGTATCTTGGGAAGTAGCTTTACCAGAGTGGACAACAAAATGTAAAAATCAAAACGCAGACTGTGCGGCAGACAGGAAAAACTAATTTGTTTGAAACTGAACGGTTTTGTTTGCCAAATGGAAGACGCTCAGGGCACTGCTCTGGGGATAAATACTAAATAGTTATATATAACAGATGGAGGTGTGAATGGGGAAACGTTTAGCCAGGTTTTTTTTTTTTTAACCTGGCATAGTTTTTGTAGAGCTTGGATCGTGACGTCCTGCCGAATATTCTCACACCTTCCTACAGTATATATCATTTGTACAATAAAGCTGGGGTACCTCTCTATTTCCGCATAAATATCACATTTTGTTGTCTCGCCAGTCATGTTACATTATGCCAAAGAGAGCCTTAGCGTTAATGTAAAATATTGTGAACAAACCAGGCCAGAACATGTCAATAGAAAACATTTCAACTTGCAAATATTTGTAAGAACTTAAGGAGTCACGATTTGACTTGGTCGGCTGAGAGCTGATTGGCTGAAAAACCTGATCTAAAGATATGACACAGACCAAAAATACATGCATGTGAAAACTAGTGGTAGAACCAAAATGTTATGGAGCCAGGAGATGAATGCCCTGTATAAATAGTTAATCTTTTCTGGTTTGAAGGTTAGGTGCGCCATAACCTTAAATCAATCCATACCATTCTACATTTTTACCTGAATTATGCATCCACTACATACTTTACCATTCCCTATCCCTTCCTTCATTCTTGTTTACTAAGTCAGGCGTGTACTTAAGTGGTCGTAGACATGCTGGTGAGAGTTTTCCTGAGTTAAATGCTAAATAGCTGTGATTGTGGAGGGAGTGGCGGTGAGAGGGAGAGGGCGGCCACCGAATATGTGTGTAATTGTCCTGTTTCCGAGGTGTGAAAGGGAATGCAGCGCTGCGGAGGGCGTCCCGGGGAGAGGGGATTGAAGCGTCACTCACAGCTGCCACACAAGAGCCCCTGCGATCCAAGCAGGCAGATCCCAGGCCTGTCCCTCCGGAGGGGCGGAGGTCCGGGGCCGTCCCGAGCAGCAGCGGGAGTCTCTTATAGTGGGCTTTTCTTCCATTGGCACAAGAGGGAACCGTGGACTCATGCTGGGAGTTTGGTTAGAAAAGGATTGAGAGAGTCTATAGCAGAAAGGGTTAAGAGAGCCTCACTTCTTTCTTATGCACATAGGCAGTGGCACCACACATACATACTTGAAGAGCTTTTTTATTTCCTTCTCGGCTCTGTCTCGCCTGTAGGCATTGTGAGAAAATATGAAGCAGAGGGTGAAGATAAATCAAACTTCCAAGTTAACATCTGTGAATTTGGGACACAGACGGCGCAGATACAGCGGGAGAAGAAAAGAGGCCGTTCAAACTAGATTAGAGCAGAAATGAGAGGGTCCCGCTCGGAGCCCGGGGAGCCTAATAGCGGCAAAGTCCCCGGGATTAGACGCCGCAGCACCCCTAATGGTCTCCATGTCCTGCCGCTGTGTGCCCCATGGATTATGAAGCTTTGTAATTAACATGGCGGAGATTGGGGCGAGAGGTGGGGGTATGTGGCGACACAAATACACAGGTTTTTCCACTTCTGAGCCTGTCGATTGGCAGTAAACTTAATGTTTTTGTTTCCTCGTTATCCAATTGTTGATGCCCCGATGTGGCTTTACTGTTGTTAAGACATGGGCTTTTGATTGTGAACATGATTTCAGTCCTGCTTTAAGCCCCCACAAGTCTCTGAAGGAAACTAAACATGCTACATTGTGCTACAAGATGTGGGATGTGAGATATAAAGCTTTGGTATGTAACTTTAATTCCACAAATAATACATTTTCCCATTCTCCCAACAGAAAGAGTAAAATGATGTGAAGAAATCAGACCACAGACTTTTGTCTTTATGTGATGATATCTTTTGTATACTTAATTTTGTTTTCTACTATCTTTGTGAGTCCTGGGTGTCATTATTGGATGATTTGGGCTGAGAGATGATTGGCTGAGCAATAATGGTCCTCTCTTTTTCACATTTGTATCTAAAAAGCAGATCTAAGTATGTGACAGAGGGAAATTATTGATCAAATTCAACTGTTTTGAGAAAAACTAGTATGACAAATTTTACAAATTTCAGTTGTGGATGACAAAGTTTGGGACAGCTGCTTTCAACTTAGCAAGTCCAGGCTTTTCAATTAGATCTGTTCACATTTGTTTAGGCCCGGGCTTATCCTCTGCATCCTGCGTCTGTCCATGATTATGATCCTTCATAAGTAACAAGGCTGAGCTGGTTTGGGTGCGGTGGGGTGGGGTGACGTGGGGTAGTTTTGTGGGGGGTGCTGGTCCGCCCATATGCCACGCTGACACACTTCCAGAGGGACGTCCCGTGGGAATGGGGAGCAGCTCCATCGGACCTCTCCATTACTTTATCATTCTATCATTGTATTACACCAGCACTCCATTCAATTACACTGCCAGTCCATTAGTGTAGTCATAACAGGGAACAAAGGGCCTGGTGATGGTCATTAATGATATGTCCACCCCGACCATACGTTATTCCTTATAGTAATTTGTATGGCCCCATTATAAGCAATTGTGTAATTACATTTTACAGTCAGACAACAGTAAAGTAAAAACAGCAGCTGCTCCAACTACGTTTTACAATTGAGCCTCTTTTGCATGTATTTCTGAAGCTGAAAAACTCTCTTCCTGGCTTTTACAGCATCCCCATCGTTTAGCAGGAAACTCGGTGCACCTCAGTTTGGCAAAAAAACATTCTCAGCCGTCGCGTTTTCTTCACTTTATTTGGTATTTGTTGGAACCCGAAGTCCTGACACGTTAAATTCTCACCGCCCCACAAAAAGTCTTTGGTGTGCCACAAACTTGGGGAAAACAGATCCCCGGCTGCCTGTGTAACCGGTGACAACTCATGACGTCTTTTAAAAGAGCGTGTAGCGTGTGCAGCTGGCAGTAAAGCGCTATCGCTGCTCATGCCTGTCCGCAGTATGTGTGGGGGACTTATTTTATACATTGGAGTTTGTGGCAGCTCCAGTCCCTATGGATCTCTGCAGAGGAAGTGTGAGTCTCTGCTCAGGACTGTAGCTAGCAGATCTGCTTCAGACCAAGTTAAGACCTGTTTGGGTTTAGTCCAGGTTTAAAGCTGATTTACCTAGTTTTTTTATGAATATCTCACAATCAAAGACACTTGATAGTTTAGAGAAGACATTTTTTTTATCTAAAACTATGTATTTTTGTGTCTCTCAACAGTACAACCGTCACCAAGACGGACCAAAGTTGTTGGTTACAGACAGAGCACCGCAAAATGGATAAAACTAAAGGCGATATAAGATAACATTACAATTTTCAAGGTGCTAATTTGACATTTTTTTCACAATTTAAGTAGACATTTTAAGCTTGAAAGTTTTCACATTATGTCAAGTAGTAGAATGGCAAGAATATCTGTTTTTGAGCTTTGAAAGTTGTAAATTACAATATGAAAAATTAACCCAAAAAAGTATTTTTTCATGTCTTATTGCCCACACATACTTTAAACATGGCTATGGCCTGTGTTGAGACTTATCTTACACCTGTTTGGACCCGGATCAGACCTTTAGAATCCTGCTTTAGCTCAACTTACAGAACTTTCTGAGTTCTCTTACTTAACCAAAATGGACCTCGCCTGACGGTGCATTGTGTACTTGTTGTGGAAGTCTCGGGATTCCCTGCCTGGTCCAAAGTGCACGAGGTCCGTCCCGCTGGTGGCGCCTCCAAAGCCGGAGCCACTGGGGTAATGGTCTTAAGGACGCTTGTCAGATAGATCCGTTCCACTGTCCCACACGGGTCCTGATCTTCAACAACCCCAGTGCGCTTGCCTTTCAATCTTCCCCTGTCTCTCTTTCTCCCTCTCCTCTTTGCACTTTTTACCCACTTTTTTTGCCTTGACACATGGAAGTAATCTGGAGTTGTGCGCGCCGGACTGAAAGGATGTGCGGTTGAGCCTAGGGCCGTGTTTCAACGCTCTACATTAGCTGCTTTCCTCTCTGCTTTAATCCCCTTATTTTCAACTGCTTCTATGCAAAAACAGCTAAAGTGGCAAACAAAAGGCAGACTCTGGCCATTCAGACGTTCCCTGCTACACTTCCTGTATAATAAGCGCTGAAGTGTGAGGAGACAAGTTGAAATTTTGTTGGAATAATAAACGATGCATGCTCCCAACTGTTTGCGAATAAATCTCCTGGCTTTTCTACAAGTACAACTCCATAATATATTGTTACATTTTGTTCTTCGGGGCAAAAAATGACGTTGCATTGGGAAACACTGGCAAATATCAATTTCACAGTTTGATGTTGTTGAAATACTTGGACTTGGAGTTGCCAGGAAAAAAGTATTATTCTAAAACCAATGACTTACAACACATACTCAGAACTTAAAAAAACCCAATTATTGCCAATCTACATATTGATAAGGTATAAGGTTTGGTTTGAAATATTTCGTTAAAGTTGAGGGACCTAACTTTTTAACCACACAACATGCAACTAAGTAATAAAATCCATCTAACTAGTTCCTGACTCTCAAAGCAGTTCCGTCAGTTTTTTGCATATTTGAGTCTCTGTCACATCAGCGTTTTCAGACAAAAAAGTAAAAAGTAGCCTACTCTTGCTCAGCCAATCAGCTCACAAGGCTCTTTCCTACGTAAAAAAAAAAAATGTTTCTAATGAGACAAAAGAAAGCGTGCAAAGTTTGAATTCCCCCGCTGCTTTCTGTTGGGACAAACCAAATACATTATCCACAGGTGTTGAAAGTTACGCACTCGAGCTTTAACCCACGCTGTCTAAAAGTGCACACTGGCTCGTATCCACACGGGCTGGCTACAAAATTGTTATATCATTATTCTAATCTCTCTCTCTTTCTCTCTCTCCCACACCCTCCCTCTCTCCGCCGCTGCCTGGTTTTGGCTGATGGGAACTTCCTGGTTAGTGCCAAGCCCCTCTCTCTCTCTAATGAAGCCCTGGTCGGTAACTGTGACTGTGAGGAGCCAGTGTTCGGCCACTCCAGCCTGCAGCCTGGCTCTCAGAAGGGCAGCTCTGGCACGCTCCTAACACTTCCTTAACACTCCACTGTGTCCGCACAAAGAACAATGGCCTCACCGGCGCGCACTCTCCGCCACTTCGTCACTTCCACAGCCATTCACTTGTCTCATTTTTACGGCCATTTAATTAGGCCCGAATCCCATTTAAAATACATATGACTGGCCCTATGCAATTCATTCCCAACAATATGTTTTGTGTTTTCGACAAGCTTAGTCTGCATATTTGCTAATTGGCCTGGCGCGGTTTGTGATTAGTCCACAAATAAGCCGTGGTTTTGGATTTAAATTGGCAAAAACGATGCAGAACTTGCCCGATTTGCTCAGTCCTGCATGATTATATATATATTATTATGGCCGTGCCCCAGTTTAAGTGAAATCCTGGATATGTTATAGTCAAGTTTTTGGCATGCACTCACCTCACACTTGCAGCCGTTTATTGCCATTTAATTAAAAAGCTTTAAACTCATTAAAAACATATTTGGGATTTAGTCCATTTCCCAAAACGCATTTTTGCAGCTCAACCACAGCCCACTGAAGCGGTGCCCGTGCATTCTTACAGCCACTGGTGTCCTGGAGAACGGTGAGGAAAGTTTGCATAGTTCTCAATGACCCACAAGAGACTATTAAAAGTGCCCTAATTAACGTGATTCATTTTGTGTTTAAAAATGAGTAGGCTAAAACAGCACATTCAATTACGGCATGCAACGGTCAATATTAGTCTTAGCTTTATTAAAATGCTAATATCAAACTTTGGAAACTTTCTGTAATCAATTTAACAAGTTTTTGTTGTAACTTTGGTGACGGATTATGTCAGGGAAAGGGTTCAAACAACATACTGAAATAATATCCTATCGCTCTAAAACAGGGGTGGGCAATTATTTTCTCCCAGTCC
>JAPMNZ010947158.1:0-10834 GCA_029875035.1 Pomatoschistus microps | reverse complement strand
AAATGTAAAGAAGCTAGTAATTAGGGTTAGGGTTAAGCAGTACTATCTTCTTTAAATGTTTGATTTCTAAGAACCTTTTAAGCATAGATTGATTATATAGTTAATTATACTATGGTTTGAAAAGCAGGTACCCCAGCTTTAACAGTTACGAAGACCCAGCCATACAAGCACCACAGTTTTAAGATTGTATCCGTATTGCTTTCTATATCTGATCAAACGTATCCAAACATGATCAGAAATATGAAAGCCACTGTCCAAAATGTAGCCCGCACACTAACTATTCCTCTATTTTCTTTTCGTTTTCCTTCTTGCAGCAATCCATAAACGACGCCATGCGCTGCTCCACACTGACTAGGATGAGCGGGAACGGGAACGGGGGCGAGAACGGCCGAATCCTCACCCACGACTTCCCCAAAACTGTCCAAACCCTGCCCTGTATGAGCCACACTGCCAGCATGGGGCTCGGAGCGTCTGGGATGTGATCTGTGGACGCTCTGCTGGTGGCGAGGCATTACACAGGGTGGGAGGCAAAAAGGGGGAGACTGTACACACGACAAAAACACGGAAAAAAAGCCCCGGTTTTCGGTCCTCTTCAGGCGGCCCAGCTCCCGCACCCTCAACTTGTACAAGACTCTACTGCCAAAACGCGCCAAAACCACTCCCTACAATGAACTGTACTACAACAAAAAACTTGCACCGTTTTTTCTAAGTGTTCGGAGACGAGATGCGAGAAAAAAAAAGAAAGGCGGAGAGCGTTGCAATAAAGAAGCCGTTATTCAAGGTTTTTGCATTTTTTACATTGTTCATAAGTGTGAAATAAACTCGTCGAAGTGTCCCCCCCTCGCGAACGGGCCATTTCAACTTGAGCTATCGATGTTAGTCATGTGTGTGTGTGTGTGTGTGTGTGTGTGTGTGCAATTTGTCCACCTCCACCGTTGATGACTCCTGACTACCTAGATTCAATCCAAAATGGCGGATGGATCTTTGCACAAAAACGCAAACAAGGAAGACCAACTGCTTACACTTTGGACCATACACGCCGCCGGATCGCTCGCCGCCACGCCATTGCTGGAGGATGCTTTGTGTAGCATATAGTTTGACATATGCTACGTTTCTTGCGTGACAACAGAGGCATTGGTGTGTGGATACTTGGATCGCTGCTAGCGCCTCATGATCAACATGCCTTGTCCCCCGTGCCATATCATTGTAACTCTTGCACACAGATATTTACGTACATTGTTGCTACTGCATTGAGATTATAGAGATTATTTGTGATTTAAAGAAAGACAAAGGATACTAGCTGGATGTGTTTGTATAGTACCGACCATACACTGTATACTACTGTTGTGACATTCATAGCATATCCTCATTAAGTTGCCATGCAGTTTATGACAGACACAGGATTATGGAAAACGGACGCTGGGAGGTGACAATGTGTGTGATAAAATGTGAATAACATTTGAAATGATTGCTACAAAAAGAAATCAAAGATGCACTATGCAATTGTTCTGCCATCTGCTTGTCACCATTGTTTCTCCTGGATAATTGATAGTTATAGTTATATTAAAGATAAGATATATCATAGGAGACATATTATGCATTATTTTGGTGCTAAAATAGTTTAAAGAGACTTAGTTTCATAATATAGAAAATGAAATGTTAAATAATTTTTATGTTAAAAATATAGTAATAGACATGATTTCATGGTCTGAGCATGTTATTCCTTGCGGTACCACTAGAGGGAGGTGTTGAATTTGTTTAGACTCAAATTTAGACTTTATTCTCCGGAAACACAGCCACATGCTCATAAAGAATGTCATTTTACCAGAAATTTGGAGACGATATAGTTTTAAAAAGCAGAAAACCATACCATACCAGGTTCTCGACGGGAGCCTCAGACAGAAGGGAGAGGTGGATGTGTTTATGCCTGAAGTTCCTGTTCTGAGCTTGGTTGAGCTAAAAACAACTGTAGGTCTGATGAGGAAACCATGCAATAAGCTAAAAAAAATACAACTTTGCATAATATGTCTCCTTTAAAGTAGTTGTCTCTCAGATCGAATGGTTTGTTAAAGAGAATATTAAAGGTGACATTAAAAGGTGGTAGAAACTCTGTCCGAATAGTGCACTTTTAAGAGTTCTATTTAAAGTTGGGGTACCTATCTTTGAAACTATTAAAACAAGAGTGATGTAATACAATCAGTAGGAGTAGTTCCTCATTCTCAAAACAGTTTTCTACACTGGTTTTCACATGCATGTTTTTTTGCTCTTTCAACTTTTTTAGACCAATTCCACATAACTCAGAAAAACTCAACCTAAGTCACGTAAAACAGACAAACGTAAAAATAAAAAGATGAGTCATGGTTTGTTTTCTTCAGCTATAATCACACAATGTCGGGAATGATGCTATCCTTTTAACGACAATAATCTACAGAAACTAAAAAAAGCAAGATGGGGGAAAAAAAACTGATTTTGTTTAAATAAGTAATATTTATTTATATAGCACATTTTACAGACCAAGGTCAGCCAAAGCGCTTTACAATGCTCAGAGTTCATATATTTTACAAGACACCGCACACACTGGCACATCAAGACCCTCAATCAACACCATCATTACATTCAAGTACATGTTTTTAGTGGTAGAGGAAACCGGAGCACCTGAAGGAAACCTACGCAGACGCAGGGAAAACATGTAAACTCTATGTAGAAAATTCTGGCCGGGAAGTGGAACCAAACCCAGGACCGTGAAACACAAGCTTTATCCACTGCGCTACCATGCCGTGTCTTCAGTTGCCAAACATGATTTTTTTTTTAAACGCTAACAAAAACGCTGTAAAAAAGTGGACAGTTTTACTCCTGAATTTACCACAGTGGCTGTAGCAGATAAACCGTGACTCCCTCTTCTCATCTGTTTGTTTTGAGTGACTTCAGTTTATTTACGCAAACAACCCGCTTCTTCCATTTTCACACGTTACGCCACGTCACAACTCTGTCACCTTCTCTTGCTTCAGCTCACGCCGGGATGAACAAAGAGCACTTATTTTGCAGAGGGAGCCACATTCTCAGCCGATTGTGGGCGACCTACAAAAGAGAATTTGACCTCTTTTCTTTCGGCTGTCTGCACGCCGCATAGAGGAAGGAGGAAGTCTTAGTGTGACTGGCAGATTCACCGAAATATTTGAGTTTCAGGTGAGCCCGAGGTAATCTCTACAGAGCTCATCCTTTCAGATCACATCAAACAAATGGGAGTCTGTCTTGACCTGGATGGTAGAGACTGCGGAGAATAACTATGAAAGAAAAAGCATGCATGTAATGACAATTCTTACTTGGGTTTTTTTTTTGCTGCTAAGTTATATCAAGTCTCCTGATGCTTGTAAAAGTTGAAGATTAAAACGGGGCAGCAAATGTTTTTGTTTGATGAATAATACGGACCTTTTGGCTCATTCTCCACAGAAAGAACCTGGAAAAAGCAAAACCATTGGAACAAATTTGACTGAAACGAAAGAGCCCTGTAAGTCAATAAGTGATTCAGAGGTAGTGCTGATGAAGCGATGGTGGTTACGTCCAAAATAAGTCCAGTAAAAAAGCATAGCAGAGAGTGATGTCTAAATCCATTTTGAGAGAAAACTACATCAACGTCTCAAACTGTATTTCTGAATTTCAGTATATTCACAATGCGCAATAAAAAGAATTGATTTTTGTGTGCATAATAAACAAAACATAGACAGAATTTTGTGGGTTTGAAATTACGTACCCCAGCTTTAATCACGTTTTGAGTCCAAATCCATTGACCGACTGATGTTACTGCTTTGTCTGCAGTCATGAAAAATGCACTTGGATCCACCTTTCTTAAAAATTGAACACATAACTTGTTCCTGATTGCTTCCATGGAAATATTCTTTATATTATTATTATTACTTCCACAGAATGATCTATCTTTGTGGAGAACTATTTTAACGTCTTATTTTTGTGGAACCATAAAACTGCGTGGCCATAACATTGCAGACAAAGCAGTAACATGAAGGTGACAGACCCAAAGGTGAACAACAACGACGTCGCACTGCACTTCACACTTTGTTAACGAAGAGAGGGTTTATAGTTTAGTATTTATTCGTATGTCACGCTGCTGCTCATGCTCTGCTTAAAATGCATTGTTTTACCTTCAAACATTACCAAATCACTCACCGAGAGAAAACACGCAGTCCAAGTTTACTGGAAGCATATCTCCACCCAGATGTACATAGGAGGCTTTCCCCGGTAAATGTTTGATTTTGTTTTTTTTCCCTCGGACCACGCTCCCTCAGTGTACTTCCACCGCCGCGTCCTCTGATCCGCCAAGAACCCGGCTCAGAGACTTCAGTGGAGGCTTTACCGGCGGAAAAGAGATGTTTTATAATGCCAGAACTGATTTGTAAAAATGATCTACATGTTTGTAATATACCGAGATGAGAGAGAGAGAGAACGCATTGTTATTGCTACACTTTGAATAGTGTACGAATAATACCAATAAAAAATAAACTCATACAAGACACACTGGTGTGGAATTATACACAAGGCAAATATTTGGTTGATTTGAAAAAGACTTGGTGTTTTAAGTGTTTGGATTTGTTTTGATTTCATCACTTTTTGTTGTTGGTTTATTAGTTACTTTGTTCCCTTGTTTTTCTTACGGAAAGTTGTTATTAAGTTTGGAAACTATAGTCAATACATATTAAAGAATTTGACAAATATATATTCTTTTTCTAACCAAAGTGTCCTGGAAGGAAGTCATTATGCTTTTGTAACAGAATAAACAAATAAATTATCAATACTCACGCCACTTTTTTCTATTTTACATCCACTTTATGTGTCATTTTAAATGTTTATTCTAAAAAAACTATAGCTTTGGGAAATCTCTACAAGTCATAATCAGAAATACCGAAGAACCCATGTTGGCACTATAATGTCGTCTGTGGTTCCCATATGAGGGACAAAGGGCCAGATTTGTCCTAAGAGGAAGGTCATCTTTCACTGAAGAAACTGGACATGTCTCTTAATACGTAACATAAATATTGAAAACAATAACAACAAATACAGGTGACACCAAAAAACAACTAAAGCATCTCAGAATATGTGAATATATTTTAACATGGGCAGCCATATTCATAAAAATGACTATGGCAAACAATAAAAGTCCTAACATGTCACTTTGTGTGTGATGAGTCTGTATCATGCATTGGTTTCACATTGTAAACAGGATAACAAAAAACAAAACGTGCTGTTCAGCTCTGTGCTGCAACTCTGGGTGCTCCCCGTGGTTTTGATTAACTTCTTGGTCTTTTTTCAAGTGTTTTACTAATTTTTCGAGGTTCACTAAACCACATAAACACATTACATTAGACCAAAAGTCTGGGCTCCCCTGCTGTAAAGCAAAATCACATTTAAAGGCATTAGGTTTGTATCAAGAAATGTGAGAAAACTACTTTCTACTTTTCAGTCAAAGCTAAATCTACTGTGAAACTTCTGATGCCCTTGACTTTCGAGCAGTGTTTTCAAGCTGGAGGAGGCTAACCACTCTGCCAGGGTTTTGCCAATTATGTATTCATTGAGTTTGACATCCTTTCAGATTTACTTAATTAACCAACCATTTGGCTCTTTTCAAAGCCATTTCATCTTTGCAGTATGAGACGGGACAACGCCATGGCGCACAATCAATGCTTCTCGTTTTTGACATTTCTCCATTTTTTGCAGTTTTACACAAGCTCTTCAATCCTCTCAAATTTCTTCATGTACGCCTGGAGCAAACGGGATACGACTTCATCCTTTCCCACTTGTAGTCTTTAATGTGCCGCCGGAGTCTGAAAAGGGGAGCAGTCTTCCGAAAAATAACCTCTCACTCTCTGTCTTTGTGCGAGGAGCCAAATGCCACAGTTACACAAGTCCAGACAATTAGAGGTATATCTGCTGGTGTCGGGCTAATGGTCCTCGTCAGGTTTACAGCCAGTGGAGCGGGCGCCAAATGAGGCCACGCCGTGACTTGCATTTTTCTTCCACTGTTTTTCTCTGACGTGGGCATTAGCCGGAGATGAACAGAGCTGCACACGGGCTATTAGACAGGATTAAGAGAAACAACAAGCTAGTTATAGGATTTTACAGTTTAGGAGACTAAGCAGATGGATAGATAGATAGAGATATTTCATTGATCCCCGTAGAAGATTTTCAGGTGCCCAGTCGCAGAAACACATCCATCCATACAAATACATAATTCTGAAAGATTCTACCAAATGTTGATCAGTGCTTCCAAAGGTGATGTCCCTGGAGGCTCAATAGACCAGTGTTCCCCAACCTTTTTGATCCGTGGTACATCTTTTTTTATTGGAAAAGATCACATTGGGGGGCAACAGTGGCTCAGTTGGTAGTAGTCTGTGAGCCTGAAGGTCGTGGGTTCAAGCGCACCACGAGACCTTCTCCACCGACTCCCACTCGTGTCTGCTGTTGCTGTGTCCATGGGCAATGCACTTAACCCCACTTTGCCTGAAGCCCCTTGCCAAAAGATCACTGACAGCGAAACCATCCCTCTGTGGACTCACCGCCTGCAGGAGGATCAGTGAGGTGCTGGTGCTCTGAATTGGGTGCAGCTTACTGTCCATTTCTGGGTCAGGGGGTGGCAAAAGGGGAGAAAAATGGATGGATGGGCAATCACATGGCACACAACAAGCTGAAACTGATATAACTCTGCAGCCTGTATTTACAATGCAGCCTGTATTTACAATGCAAAGTCTTTATCATCAAAGTATGTATAGAAAAGGTTTCAAATCATCTCCTTTTTTTCCCCACATTATTTTGACCCATTAGATTATATTGAATCATTTAAAGGCACACCAAACAACATCTCAAGACACACAGGTTGAGAAACACTGCCTGAGAAAATAGATTGCAATAATGCAGTGGTTCCCAAGTCTTTGTTATCCAGCCAACTTCTACCAATATGGGAAAAGCTCTTTGGGAATCTCTAGAATCCAGAAATTGACTTTATTTGTATATACTTTCGTTTGTTTTTGATTGTGCCACAAACTTTCACATACGGGGCTAATGTGAGATCGTAAACATTCGTCATTCAGCCAACTTCAGCTCCAACATTAATCGATGTGCAATACCTCATCCTCAGTCCAAATCCAGGCAAAACAGTTCATCAGCCCCTGGACAAGTCTGATTTGACTGAAGTGGCCAGCTTACGTAAAAGTTTGGACTCTCCTGATATAGAGTGTACTTCGGAAAATGTTTTGAACGCCGCCCCACACTTTGAGAACCTCACAGGAGCATCTCTGACCTTCACATTCTTCACCATTAACTGCGCCAAAACTTTCTTTGTTTGTTTGGCACTGATTACTTGATTCCATTATGTTTATGAAAGCCATCTCGACAATTACTCTATGTACAGTCAGTTACACAATGATACATCAATCTTTAACTATTATTTCATTATTTCCACGTCCGACCTGAATGTGTCACAAAGAAAACGCAAAAAAAGAAAAACTCCCTTTAATTACCTGGCAGCAACATTTCACGGCACACTCATTGTATTATTCTTCCTGGAGGAGAGGGAGGCCAGTGATTATGATGAAGACACAAATATAGCGCCTTTGTATGCAGCTATTGTTTGTGTGAGTGCTCGCCCGGGTGTGCAGGGGAGATAGTGCGGTGTCATGGCGTGTCAAACCCCATGATTAGTGACATCCAGCAGCAGCAGGACCCCCCCTCTTGTCCCACCACCCACCACTAGTCCTCCTCACTCTGACAGCCACAAGACCCGGCGGTATAATTAACATGTCTATTTGTCTTCTATGCAAAGTGCTTCCAGTGCCAAATCATTTTTGTAACGGGCGAGAAGGGGGGTATCAAATAATGCCAGGGATAAAATGAGAGGAAGTTAAAATGTATATGAAAGCAACACCGGTACAACATTATTACAGCGTGACAAAGAGGTGATTTTCTCCATTTTAAGACTCAATATTACTGGTAAATATCTATTGGGTGTTGCTTTTATATTGGAATTTCATCAAGATTTTTTATGCATGTCTATTTTTACTCTTTTGTAACTTGTTTGCGCCATATGCCAAAGCAAAGTACTAGTTTGTGGCATCTTGTTATTTACAATGGAAATGAAAATAATTCTGATTATGATTTCCACTGCACAGAATGGCGCCATTTCCTAACAGCCAAAGCGGAAGTGTGAGCTGCGTTTAAAGTGCATTGCGGTGTTGTGTTTTGCCGAGGCGTGTTCAGTCTGGACAGTGGATACCCTGACAAAATATATAAGATAAGATAAGATAAGATAAGCTTTATTAATCTCACACAGGAGAAATGTACATGTCCTATTTGGCATGGATAGAACACTCAAGAATTGTGCAAATATAAGATATGTGCAGCAGCTCTAGTCCTGGCAAGAACGTAGGAAGTACGATCACATTAGTGCAGTTCCCAGGTCTCTGCTCTGACTCAGAGAATAGACTTTAAAGTAGCTCTGCTTGTGACAAGTCTCTCCATGGCCTCGCACCAAACTACATAATGTGACAGGTTAGGGCCATGTGAACCAACTCAAGACTCTGAGGAGCACAGGGACTGGACTCCTGCTGGTGCCTGGAGTCTGAACTAAACATGGGGAGGCAGCATTCTGATTTATACAGCTGAAATCTGGAACAATCTTCCTGAAAATGTGAAACAAGCTTCGAAAAATGTTTCAAATCCAGGTTATGTTTATCAGTGCATAAAACTGAAGGAGTGTATTGTGTTTAATGTACTGTGATTATGTTTAGGTTTTGTTGAGCACTTTGAGCTGTTTTTAGTTTGATCCTGGGTGTACTGTGCTGTGCATTGCATTTTTGTTCTTTAATTTTATTTCTGCTCTCCCTGCGGTGAAAAGCAGACATGGGTTCAAACAACACACCAACCTTTTCCACTGTAGCCTAAGGATGCCGCGTCATTTCAGTGGTTAAAAGCCTTACGTTTAAAACAATTGTAAACTGAACTCCACAAAATTCACAAATTCACCATGTACTATGACGCACTTTGAGGATACATTTCACAGTCTGCCAATTAAATTCTTTCTCCATGGACTAAGAAGACTGAAAAGTGAAACACCACGTTAAGGGGAAGTGTGGAATGTCTATGAAATAATTCAAATCTTTATTTGAAAGACAAATTACAATGATTTTCATATACTCCATGAATCTCTACTTTCTACTTCCAACACTGGGGCCAGAGCTCTAACTGCTGATAAGACATTTTGTACAGATTTTCTCAATATTTTATTGACACATTTTCTCATTTTTTAGTGCGTCGCAAGCCTTAATGATCCCCATTGCGTGGGATGAATACAACTTATCNCCATGAATCTCTACTTTCTACTTCCAACACTGGGGCCAGAGCTCTACCTGCTAATAAGACATTTTGTACAGATTTTCTCAATATTTTATTGACACATTTTCTCATTTTTTTGTGCGTCGCAAGCCTTAATGATCCCCATTGCGTGGGATGAATACAACTTCTCTTATCTCATTATCTGTGATAAAAATCAGAAATTATTCATCACAATAACAAAGATGAGAGACCTCTTACATATAATCTGACAATGATTGTAGTAGTGGTGTGTATTTAAATGTATTTGCTCAGGATTGGGCTCTGATAACGTTTTTTTCTGTATTTTTCATCAACTAAAACATATATTTATAACTACAATAACTAAAGTGGCCCAGCCAAAGTTAAGAACTGAATTAACCAGTAAGTAAAAAATACTCGGTAGTAGTAAATAACAGCCAAAAATGTGGTCTAGTACTGCTGTTTGTCAAAGCACTTGCACAATGCTGTAAAATTACGCAGTCACAACACACTTAATGAACACGTACCTATTACCACAGAGAATTAATTCACGTCCCGCGGATTTAAGAGCCAAACTAATCAGGCACTATCTAAAATTAAATCTGGAAAATGTCAACCTGTTGTGGATATTTTGAGCTACGACATCCTCACTACGTAGGAAGAATAGATGTCGGGACTTTCTAACAGAAAAAAACTTTGTGAAGAAGTCGTCATAACAGCAGTGGCGTCTGGAGAGTCGTTGAATTTGGATAAGGCCTAATGGTGTCCAGCTGCTTGTCTCAGTCTGTGTTGGCGAGAGGTTAGCTTTTCACTACAGATTTCACAACAAAACTGCGATCATTTGGCTGCAGCATGGTTGGTATCATAACAATTTGTGAAGGGTTGTGTGTATGTGTGTGTGTGTGTGTGTGTGTGTGTGTTGACTTTTCTTGTTGTCGCAGAACCACTGGTCATTAGCAATAGTAGTTTTACATCAGTTGCGTTTCCGGAGAAGTTTAAAGGTCCCATATTTTTCGCTCTTCTTCATGTTTCACGGTCCATCCTAAGCATCTGTGTGATTATGATTTGGCTGACACACCATACAACACTCAAAACTTGTCAAAATATGGCCTTTTCTTTGCATAAAGGTGATGTCACTTGAATTGAAACGGATGGTTCTCTGCTCCTGTAAGCCTGCCTCTCGAGAATGAAAGAGAAAGATTGCTCTCTAACTAAAGCTTGAGGGAATCAATGAAAAAACTACTTCGGGCATGTGTGTGAAAACCAAATAGCACTTATAGCATAGAAAAGTCAAAAAGCATAACACAGGACCTTGTGAATCCTTCCACCTATGTCATCTATTCAAAGACACAAAAGAATAGCAGCTGCTGGAAAATGTAAACATCCAAATGAATTTATTGTTGTATGACCCAAAGTTACAATAACACTCATCTGAAAATCACTCAACAAAATAACAAGTATAGACTTTATATAAAGGAAC
>JAPMNZ010947148.1:0-22073 GCA_029875035.1 Pomatoschistus microps | reverse complement strand
TGTGTGGTGTATCACACACATTATTATCACACATGTGTATAGGATTGGCTGTGTAACATGAAGAAAAGCGTGATATAGGACCTTTAAGCTTGGAACTGAAATCTAACTCTTTGGGGCATCTCACTTGGTTTTAGGCACTTTTGCCATTAAACTGCATTTCAACCATTTGGTAAAGGCTTGAAAAATGAAAAAAAAAAATAGGAGTTAAAAAACTGAATTATTGCTCCTATATCTTTGAAAATCCAAAAAAGACCAAATGCATTGCTTTGAAGGGTTAACGTATGAAACTGTGGTTATAAAGCCGTGGCAGAGTCTGTAAATACACGCATGTGAAAACTAGTGATAGGAGCAGAACCGTTTTGAGAGCGAGGGACTAGAATTAGGATTTTATTGCATGTGGTTTGAAAATGATCTGTCCCAGCTTTAATAGTGTAAGTGGAAAGGCGTGGTCAAGTGCTGAGAAAACATGGCAACACATCTCTTCTCAGCGTTAGAGCATGGATGGGTCAAATGCACAGAGCACAATGATCCTTTTGGGACAATTGTACAAGGTTGTAGAACTACTTTTGGTCTATCTTTTTACTCCATACATTTGATTTCATTTGTCTGTAAAGAAAATAAATAATAGAATCACAGTAGTGGGTCAAGCTGTTTTCATATTGTAGCATATATTAATAATTTTGTTGAGAAAAAAGAGCATATGTGAGGAATGATTTAGGACCCGGCTATAGACTTGAGATGAGACAGAATATTGGTGGTTTAAAAGTACGTTTAGAAGTGCAGTGAATGGGAATTACAGATAGAACATAAAACTGTAAAGTTCGATGTGTGGCCTTGGTCTGTGAAAGGCGCTAACATTAATCCAGATTACTCACTTCTTTATACTCCAAAGTGGATCTCAGCCCGTTTCGTGAGCCATGCTTGCTCAAATCTGATTGGATACATAAAGAATCAATCAAAGAAAACCGGTGGCTGCAGAAAAGCAAAACACACCAAACAGAAGCGTGCACATGTGCTCTGTGCAGAAAACAATTGATCACTACAGCAGCAGCCGCCATCTTGGATATTTTGCTGCAAAGGGAGTTCCATGGTCTTAGTTCTGTGGTATGTGTGGAACAGCCTTTTGCTAACCCTCAAGTCTAAATGAACTGCCACAGTGATTAAAGGTAGAAGAAAAATACCCTAAGTTGTGGTGCAAATTAGTCAGGGCTGGTCAAGTCAGGAAAAATCATCAGAATTCAGCAAGAAATGAAAATTATTTATTCAAGATTTAAGAATTTTTGTTTGCCATTTGCAGTAAAACCACACAGGAAAAACTGTGCGAGACTACTCCAGTGTGCACCAGGATAGTACACACCAGATCTCCTGCCATTTAAGATATTTTTTTAATCACTAGCGGGTCAATTTCACCTGAGCATTGCAGGAGTTCTTGAAAACAAGTCTGCCTTGGCTCAGTCTCGTCTGCATTTGAACATGAAGGTCAGAATGCAGCTAGCCCAGGACAACTTTAGCCTGTATCACACATGACACACAGACCGTACCATAGTTCACCCTCATCGGAGTAACTCATCACTTTTCGTGGACTCGACAGACCATAAACCACACTCCTCCAGTCCGTGCGCTCTTTCAGACAGACCTTGGTCCATAATGCCATATAACATAAACACATTGTATTTGATTGGTGGACATAAACATTGACTGTGGCCAGTTTAAGACCACAATTCTCCTCCACCATTAACAGCCTCAATGCCATCGCACTGAGAGCCAAGGTCGAGGCTGCTCCGCTATAGGCTCCTGTCAGGGTCACAGCACAAGACGAGACCGGAGAACGAAGCTTAGATAGATACAATTCAATGTTGGTTGGAGTTTTTATGGTATATGTGGACATTATTCTAAACGCTGCTAGTGTAATGGGTCCTGACGACTCGCTAAGTGATCGGTGATACTACCTCCAGGTAATTAGAACATCATTATTAGCTCAGTCTTTACACGGATCTGATGAAACAGCTTGTTAATGCCATAAATAATGAAATGTATAGAAAAGGTATTCATCTAGAAACTGGAGAGAAAAAGAAATTCTATTGATTTGGGTTCAGTTCACACGGGATAAAGGTTTACGGCCATAATGCAGATTTACAAAAGAATAGAATTGTTTTTGTCATTGACAGTGAAGAACAAGTCCAGTACAATCAACAAAATGATGATGAATGAATGACAAGTTTTTTATTTAGATATTTGAGATGAGAAAACAAAAACAAAAGCAATGTATTTGAACATTGATTATGCGAAATAATAAACAATTGATGTCCAAAATAGGCGCGGAAGAAGTTAAAAAAAACGTGTGTTAATCCAACCACTCTGATTTTACAAAATAGATCATGATGATGATGATGATGATGATGTTGATGAAGTGATAGCCACTGCCAGCCTTGAGCACCGCCACCTCTCTACTTTGGAAATTGGAATTTAAGAAAGTTGCAGAGAGCATTTGTTTGTAATAACAAACAAATTTGACAAAAAAATAGTCAAATATAGATATTGACACATAAACAGTAGCTGTGGTAACTCCATACTCTGCGATTTTAGTAGTATTTGTTCAATTTGATCATCTATACGTCTTCTTTCCCTTTATCTTATGTGATGCCAGTTTTTAGTATGTGATTGTCATTTTTAACAGTACATATTGTGACAGTGGCTCAGTTTGTAATGGGTTCGATCCCCCACGAGATCTACTGATGTCTTGGCACTGAACCCCACTCTGCCTGAAGGCCCCACTGAAAGACCAAGCCCACTCAGAGCAGAGCACAGCCCCCCCTGACCCCCCTGACCCAGAAATGGATTAAGGGGATGAAAATGAAAGGAATTACAAGCACTGTATTGTGTGGATTCAAACTGTAGCTTAAGGTTCACACTTGTTATTCTGATTCACTTTCACCGGACTTCACTGTAACTGTAATCTGGTTCACTTGAGAGAAAAAAAACTAGTTAGGTATGCGTAGGTTTCCTCCAGGTGCTCCGGTTTCCTCCAGGTGCTTCGGTTTCCCCTACCACTAAAACATGTACAATGGTAGGTCCTCCAGACTCGTAGACATACATTCACTTGTTTGATTATTTTACATCCATCCATCCATCTATTTTCTTCCGCTTCATCCGTTGCCGGGTCACTGATTGTGTTTGATTGTTTTACATCCACAATACAATACGTTTTGCCCCAAAGTTAACCACACTCTGTCTCTGGATCCAGTTTACGGACTGTTCGACACCCAAAGTATTGCGGACATCCATTTGACAAATCACTCCAGTCCATCAGATAAGCTAAAGAAACACCTTTTCACCGACTTCACCCACACAAAAACACCAAAGACTTCCAAAGAACCCGGACTCATTTCGCAGCAGCAGATAACAGCCTTATCTTTAATCCTCAATGCCTTTCAGTCGTCTCTTCCGCCAAACGACTGCTTGTTACCGCGGCGGACGCTTGTCTTTGGCTCATTGCTGTTCCATTTGGAGGTGACGACCCTGCTTATACGCAGACTATAAATTCAACAGCCGCGTTTTAGTCGGTTAACACTAACATACCCCGGCTTCATCCATCACGGGCCTCAACAATAGCCACGTCCTCAGCTCTTTCTGCACCGCTAAAAGCTTTTCATGTGGCACCTGCAGACTCCACTGTGCGTGTGCGAATTAGGGAATGTGTGATTTGTGGCCTTGAGCTCTGGAGCATCTTCTCTTATCTGATAGATGAGTTTGATTTCCCACTGCCAAGGATTTCCCACGTCACTTCGTATAAACAGTTACCGCAGGTTTGGAGTTGGGTTTCGAGACACTTCAACTTTGCTTATTTGAAAGGGTTCATTTGAAAATACACTCATGACACTTTGACGGCGGGAAGGGGGTCTCTCTGGTGGAAAGCTGTCGTGATCTCGAGGGAGTGGAGGGTATTTGCATAATAAGCCCTCTCTGTGGTATTGACAGCGCCACAGATGTCAAGCCAGAGACGTTTGACATGTGTGTGTCCTTTTCTTTGCCCTGTTTGATGATGTTTTATACCGTTTTGTTGCTAGCAAAGTTAATGTTAGCTGAAAGTATGCATAAGAGTTCCTTTATAAGAGTTCCTTTATTAGTCCCACAGTGGGGAAATGCAGATATAAATTATCGTGTGGCTATGTACTATTCAAACTGAGTTATAGACTTGCGCTGGAGAAAAGGGTGATGGGCTTGCATCGACACAAACGTGACCTGGATTAGGTTTACAATTAAGTGCTGTAGAACTTCACTTTCAAACCAAAAAAGACTGAACACTGTAAAGAAGAAATGTCCTAGTTTGATAATTTTTGTTACTCACATGGCAATAGAATTTTTCTGGTTCTGATTCTGAAGTGCAGCTAGTTTCTTGCTCACAAGATTACTAGTTTTTGCATGTGTTTTCCCCCTCTGTCTCATCTTTAGATCAGCTTTATTAGACAGAAATATGAAAAAGAGAGGACCACTCTCACACAAGGCTCTAGTACGATGAAAACATATTGGGGTTAAATTTGCGCACAAAACTTTTCCATGTATTATTGATGTATTCTTTATGAGGGAAAAAAGTTAGATATCTCAGCTTTAACCTCTCCATCTCTTTAAATGTATCTACAGGTATAAAGTTTCAAATTTAGTTTAAACTGTGTATTTTCAAGGAATCATGGAGGTGACCCTTACCAGATAGACACAGTACATGCTTGAAAGTGACTTTGAGTTAGAGGTAGGGTCAGCAACATCAAATGTTATACATTTTTAAAATAATGCATATTTCTGATCCTGGGACACTATACTATTACGAAGAGTAAGTATTATTCAACAAAAATATTTAAAACAGTCTCTTTCCTTCACAGAACTCCGACCAGTCAGATTTTCTGGAGGAGAACAGTTAAACCAATGACGAGGCGCCTCAATGATTTGAATGAATTTTGCCCAATCAGGAGGCAGCAGAGGTGAGCATGGGCGGGTCGAACCTGGGCTTCCCTTCAAAAACTTTCACTCTCACTTCACAGTTTGAGAATGTATCTGATGTTCACTTTAAAACCAGCCTTTTAAATTCAATTAGAAGTAAGATGTTCTTTGTATAGCTTAAAGAGAAGAGGACAGACTTACTTTAAAAACAGCTAAACTGTTGAGTAAAACTAGTGCAGCAGAGTTTACCACATCATGGTGAGTCTCCTGTGCCCTTTCAGGTACCATGCCAACTCAAACAGCCTCATAAATCTGTGCTGGAGACGGCACAGTGGAATAAAGCAACACAAGCAGAGCGGCTTTGACACGGCAACATTTCACACACTGCAGTTTTGCTCTCCTCTCTGGCAGCTCCAGGAGACTTTCTATTTGGTTGGAAGAGTAAGTGTCCGTTGGTGCTCCCCGCTGTTTTACGTCGCGGGGGAAACATCTTTATCATGGCGTATATTATTCCAAAACACAGCGTCCTGCATGGAAATGGCCTCAGCCTGTCTGCTCTCGCTGCCTCTCTGATAGACTACATTGCTCCTTATAAACTGTCCATGGTCCATAAATCGAGCGGTGCTGAGCAGAGGCGCGCTGGCCTGCAGGGACGTGCATGCTCAGGCCTCTGCTGCTGCTGCTGCTGCTGCTGCTGCTGCTGCTGCTGCTGCTGCTGCTGCTGCTCTGAGAGAGTGATGCCATGACAGTTGTTGATTCAACAAAAAACACACAAATCAGAAATAGTGTTGTGGAGGCCAGTTCATGCAGTGTTCAAGTTCTTCATTGATATTGATTGTTTGATATTATTCAATGTTGTGTCTATAATTATAGTGTCTATAAATATAGTTTTAATACAATTCTTGGATATATGTGTGTATCTGAAGAACAGCCTGTTAATGAACATTAAAGCATTCTTTTCATTGTGTGTTTAGTTTTATAGTGTATATTTTTGAGTGTGTGTTTTTGTTGCTGTTTATCACAGCATTACTTGTTCAACCATTACTTTTAACTTTCACACACAATGTATTTTATTCCAGGCTGTTTTGTGATTCCTCTTAAAGCATATATGTGTAAATATTATGTGCCATTAGTTCAAATGTTTGGCCTCCATGAGTGAACATGGAAATGGGAAAACTGTTGGTGTATGTAACTATGTTTATACTTTAGAGCTTTTATTCGTTTGACCAAAACAAAGCTCAGGAGTCTTCATAGAGACCACATGTTGGGACACATTGTGTTGTTTGATAGAAAAAAAATGTCATTAGAAATAGAAAATCTCTTCTAAGCCGGTTTTTAAGTCTGTGTGATGTTCAAAAACAACGAAGTTATTTGGTTCTTTTTCTACACTACAGAAAAACCAAATAATTTACACTAGAAGAAGACAAGACAAACCTTTCTAAATGATTAATCAATTACTAAGTTGCTGTTTGAATTATTGATTACTTGTAATTAATCCTTTAACTTGTTGCACACAGGGTTCAGAGTAATATGCAGTGTATACTGTATATGTGTGTATTTGTAATATGTTGATATACTTCATATTTATAAATGAAATGTACAGGTTCCTTACCCATGAAGCTCTGGAGTTTGGTGACTGTGAATTTCCCACATCCTGTAAGACTATAAGTACTGTAGATAATGTCTGTAAAGATTGTCATATGATGTGAAATTACAAACTTACTTATTTTATTATTTGCTGACAGAAGACATAGAGCTGAAAGTCAACTTTCACACATTGACTTGTATTCTCTGAACATTTACAGACATTGTTCTTGTTTTTATTCACCTTTTCTCCCCACTGTTCTGTAGAGCCTGCTGCAACAATGTAACAAATCTAAGTTCTCATACTTTACGTTAGCACTAATGAAACATCCTCTTTCACTGTTTCTTGCTGGTTTTGGACTAAAGACGTTTGGGTGACAGGCTGCAGCAGCTCTGTCTCTGCAGCAGACACACTCGTGTGCGCTCCGAGGCTCTGCATGTCTAACAGGCTCTGAGCACAGATACAACAATGAGCAGCACAATAGTCACACACCGCCACAGCTGGGAGACGGACGCAGACAGTGACAGGAGGAGAGCCAAACAAGCTGACACTTTTAACCCATCACTGATTCAACACTGGATATATGCAGACAGCCTGCTCCTGTCAGCAGCCACGAGGACACACACTTTGTTCTATTGTGAACGCAAACGCTACAGACGCACTCAGGAGAACTATCTCTGTGTGTTTGTAAAATCAGCCCATGTTTTATACTGGTGTTAAGCAGCTAATACATGCTTGTATTCATTTCAGGCGGTGTTATGTGTGATTGAAATACCTTGAGAATATTTCATGTTGCACAGTGTCTTTTCTGTCTTCAGTTTTTTGTTGTTCATTGTGCATACTGGGAATTTTAGTACAAATATTCCAATGTGTAATGATTGCAAATGGAAAAGGAACTGAATCTTAATCTAAAGATAGAGTTTTGTCAATTTTAGTATTTTAATCCCTCTGTTGCCTCGCCACAGTCCTGTTCAGTCTTGTTCTGGTTAAAGTTTTATTCCTTATAAATGTAAACTTGTTTCATACTTTGTTTCTTTATTAAGAAATTAAGATTTTATTTTATATATTATTTCTTGTATACATTTGTGCAATACTTAATATTCATTTCTCTTGTGTTGTGGGCTTCTCATTCCTACTGTAACCTGTAATACAACACTGAAATTCCCCCACTGAGGGACAAATGAAGAATCTCTTAACCTTAATCATTGCCAACTTGTTTCCATAGAGACAACATTCAACAAAAAATCTCAGGAGAAAATACGTGAGTTGCAGGATACTCCAGCACAAGCAGTTCAGAGTCAGACTAATCCTTCAATATGTTTTGCAGGATTTTTTATTTTTTTTTTACTTTCAATTTGCATGAAAATCTCTTCCCAATTAGTATCTGTAAAACGATTCTTTCCAAAGCTGCAAACACGATTGTCAGTGTCCACAAATAAATAATGTAATGGGAGTTTTGTGGCTTGGGGCTAGTTTCTTATCAGCTCTGGTTGTGGCTGGAATGCTGCCCCTCTGCCCGTGTCTCGACTTGCTCGTCACTGTTTACTTTGGGAGAGGCCAGAGCTCTGTCCGCGCCGCTCCACTGCGCCACTCCACTGCGCCACATGCAGAATTAAAAGTCAGCCATGTGCACCGTCTCATACATCCACTATTCAAATGACATATGGAAATGGGATGAGGGAAAGAGACTGACAAGTGCCCCAGACTTCATCCTCTATATGTTGTGTGCTATACATTATACAAAACAGAATACAAAAAGGTGTTCTGCATTTCTGAGGTATCACATTGGAATGTAAAGTGTGTTATGCTATTGTGTTATTTGTAATGGCTCTTTCTTTTCAATGTTAGAAATGATGATACGAGCTTTTAAGATATTTGCATCCGTTGTCCACCCATCTGTATGTGTGTATTTCTTTATCCTGTTAGTATTATTGAAGTGAAATGGAAAGCTGTAAAGTGGGCAGGTGTGTGTGGAAGGTGAGGGAGAGGAGCACTATTATTAGATGGGACCCCCAGGTGAGCGGGGGTCTCACTGGCACTGCCAAGGTGACCTTCTACGCCCTGAGTTAAATCCCAAAATCTCACATTAGCAAAGAGAAACCAATGGAAACACAACTATGTTCCAGGAAAACTCTGCATTACACAATAATGTCGCCTATATGTACATATATACAGTGCTGTATAGTTGTTTGGATATTACGCATTCCTCCTGACAATGAGCCGTGCGTCAAGACGAAGCAAACCATCCTTCTCTCGTGCGTCATGGAACTTCCTGAGTCTGGGCGCAACGGAGAAGATTCTCTTCTGATGTTTACTTTGTTTCTCTCTGGCTTAAAAAAATAAAAACATTTATTTCAACGGATGTTGTTTATTTTAGACGCAGATTCGGGCCATAGCAGCGGCCTGTTTGGAGAGACTTGAGCATGAAGTGATTGCTCTGAAAAGGGGCGTCTTGCTTGTTTGGCGCTGGGGCCTCAGTCAGCTCTGAAACTGGATCTCATGACTTCATCTCCCACAAACAGCCCTCTCCTAAAACACTGCCCGTTTTACCCAAACGCTTTTTGAGCCTCCGTTCGCCGGCTCAGAATCCAAATCACTTCAGAGTCTGATGTCTGTATAAAGATCTGTCTAATTGTAAATAATCATCGGAACGTAATGCAACGTATTCGCCCTTTTCCTCCTCTTTTTGTGCTTATTTTTATCAGGTGTCTCGGGGTTAAACCAATAAGACTCTCTCCTCTCGGCTCATGCTGCGGTGAAGCAGAGAAAACGTCGCGCACATAATGAGAGCCTCTTGCATTAAACGGACAAACAGAGATCTCGCATCCCTGACCCCGAGATGCTCCTCGCACAGCCATTGATCATCCGCCCTTATGAGATAATGCAATTACAAACATCAATAAGGAGCTGCGAGCGGAATCATTATGTGGTGACAGTGATAAATGACGCTGCACCTCTCAAACAATCCCCCGCTGCCCAAGGGGCTTTGAGGGCCGGGGCCCCGTCGCCAAGGAGACAGATGACATCCAAAATGGCCCCAGCGTCTCTCAACAGTCAAACACTTTTTGTTGCTTTCCCCCTTCCCCTTTTCAGGAGCTTTTGTCTTAGAGACAGCTGCTGTGCGACTCTCCTCAACTTTGTACTTTTCTCCTCGGTCTGTCGTCTGCTGTTTGGATCTGCAGTTGATTTGATAAAGTTGCTGAACTATCGACATGTCACGTGGGTCATGTGTGTTTCCTGTGGGATGATTTCCTCATCAGAGCAATAGTTTATTGATTGTTTGCTGTTGTCCTGTGCTTTTATGAACCTTGAGACAGTTTCATTCCAAGCGTTCGGTTAGGATCTTGGGTCACTTCTGTGATGCAATAAAAATCCAAATGTTTTGAAATTGCGAAGCTCCAGAGCAGTGAAGAGTGTGTGAAGTGAACATGAGGCCTACAGGCCTTCGTCATATTCAAACACACGTCTTTCTTACAGCTGCTCTTCAGGCTGCAGACCGAGGCAAAGCTCTGACTCTATAATAAGGGTTAATACAATAATCTCGGATGATCAGGGGCTGTGTGAAGGCTGTGGGCCGTAAAGCGGGGCTGGTACCTGTTGGAGCAGGAGCTCAGGCTCAGGCCCGCTCTGCTGAGGAGAGCCGCTGCTCGCTGACATGCTGCTCCAGTCTCTCACTCTGACAGGTCACTGCGCGGTCATGCGGCTCGCAAACTCTGTACTTTACTCTCCGTGTTAGGGTTTCATGATCATCCTCTTGAAACACATTCATCTGAACAGTTTTTAAGCGATTCAATCCAAACAGTGCATTCAGATGGAGCTCAGGAAAAATCTGGGTCACGCGTAATTTGACTACACACGCACCAAAGCCGAGGACGTAAAAAGGATTCAAGGAGAGAAATAATCTCGTAACAAAATATGATTTATAATTAAAAAAGGAGTTTATAAGGAGGAGAACATTACTGTAGTCTGTGTGTTTACTTTAAATAGCTCATCTTTTTCCAAATTAAAATACAATGTATATCTACTCTAGGATATGACTATTATTAACATATAGCTCATGAATAAAAATATATATATTAAAATGAATAACATACGTTAGGGGAGGACACAACATGTCCATCAGAGTTTTAGGAGGTAAATACCTCCAGCCCCAATGCGCAACTCTGGATCCGTAAAATAGAGGAATATAATAGTGTTTTTCATTTGTTAGTTTTTGTTGTCTTTTTTATTGAATTTGAAATTTATAATACACGTACTTATATTGCACTTCCACAGACCTGACTTGTAAGTGTCCTGGAGGAGGGATATCTGTGTGTTTACCTTCCACGTCAACAGCATGTTCCATTGTGTAGTTTGACTTATCTCCCTGGAACAGGTGAGGTCCAGCTCAGTCATGCACTGGTGCATTGGTGCCGTGGTAGTTTTCGAATTTACTGTGTAAATACAATCTTCTTAAAAAGTTGTTGCAAACAGTTGTCAAATTTGCAACATGTTAATTAGAATAATATTGAACGCGTGTAATGTCGCCTCTGCTCTTAATCCCACAGTCGTCTCTGTCACAGACTTGTGTGCTTCCTTTTCCAGACGCGTACACGCTGAGCTTGTGCGTCTCTCCAAACGCGTCCTTCAGCGGAACAGTTTCCAGCGCTCCCTAAAGAGGGCAGTCAAGCATGTTCTTTCAGTGCGCCCCGCTCCGTCTCCACAGCTCCTAATGGCCACTGCCTCAGGAATCCAACATTACACACAGCGGTGGATTTTCCAAGCAGCCGTGGCGGGGAAAGACGACGCAATTAAAACGTCGCCCAGCTTTTCAAAGCAGCTTTTTATTACCTTTGCGTAAATGGCGTTGGTTCGGCCGTTGCTGTGAAAGTACAATAGTAGGCAGTATATGTGAACGGAGCGAAAGGTACACGTATTGATTTATATGGCCGTATTGTTGTGGCTTTAACAGACTGGCCCTTGTTCCCTAATCCACAGTTGTTGTTTTTTCCCCCGTTTGAAACTTCTATTGAACAATTTGTCTCTCGATCCTCTGTCTGCTGATGTGAAAAGAGAGATGCGCCTCTTCATTGCAGACAAGCAACAAGCCGTGTGGGAGAACTAACTTTAGACGTTTGCAGTCATCAGATCTAAAACTCATGATTATATTTCTCATACACACACATAATACAGTTTTAATGCTCGTCCATGGGCATAATACTGCACACACACACATAGACACACACACATACACATACACACACACACACACAAACATAGACACACACACACATACACACACACACTACAGCAGTAACGTGCATATCCCATGAGAGTTTTCAAAGGGCCTCTTTCTTTTTTTCCTTCTTGCTCCCTCTTGTTGACATGCAAACACATTAGTCAAACCTGTTCCACGGCTTTTGTATTAATTTGAGATTTTTATGTAATTTCAACAAAAGCATTTATTTACAACACAAATGTACAATATATACCCCTTCAAAGTAAAAGCAAAAGAAACATGTTTTTCTTCAAAGGAACCTTTAAGATGTGTGTTATTATACATGTCCGAAGCAATGAATGCACCTCTCATACACACACGCACACACACACGCACATACACACACAGCCACACACACACGCACACACACACTCTCCCTGCCTTCTTCTTGTGTTACATTCGGCTGTCTGTAAATCAGCGGTACCACGTATGCTTAAGTTGAATGTAAAGTCATTACTTAGAGCCATTTGCTTTTAGCTTTCAGTGGCGTGGTTGGACTTTGTTACTAAGAGGAAGATGCACTGGTCCTGTAAGGCTCAGAATTTGACACAACATGCGTTAGAATATGAATAATCTCAGAGACCAGCAAAAAAATGAACTAAAGATGGAATTGTTTGATGAACCAAGATGGAAGTAGAGCAGCGCTGGGCCAAAACAGAGGATGCAGGAGTAGTTTTGTGGCATACGTTATGAATGAATGTCGCAGAGTACTATATTGACCTCACTGAAAGACTTTTGTGGTGTTTTAATTTCCCTAAAATCATAACTTTTAAATAGCACCATGTCTGGATTGCGTTGGGTAATGACTTTAAACAAATGCCGGTATGGGAAGTGCTAAAATGATGGCGTATTTTTTAGGTATTCACTTTCTTTGCTGTAAAAATGCATTGCGATTCTTTGTAGCCAGGGTGGGGGGCCCGTACAAGTACAGCACACATACGGTGTGAAAATAAAGCAGAAAAAAAGAGAAAAAGTTCACATCCTTTTTTAAAAAATCTATTAGAAACAACATAATATGCAGAACAATACAATAGAATTTACAATACTTAAATTCCCAGTCCATGTGAAAGTCCAGCCACATTTTACAACAGTATACAGTATATTTTTGTCTCAGCTTGCTTCCCAAACAAAGGGTTGATATAGTTATATTTTTTAAATTTAATTCTTTCACCTCCGTATTTCAATCATATTAAAGGGCACCATTGCTTTGTCTTTGTCAGTTACGGACATTGGTTTCTCCTTGGTCCATTTCCATCGTGCCAAAAAACCTTTAGTTCACAATGAAGCCAAGAAGATATCACTTGGTTCACAGTTCCCAAAATGCAGGCAACTGTGGACTTGTGTCTTTTTCCGTATGACCATCGCAATCGCTGTTAAGGGAGAGGGCCGCGACCAGAGCCCCAGAACAAACCAGAGCCGGGCGCCTGAGCTCGGAGAAGCAGAGTGGAGCTGAAGGCAGTTTTGAAGCAGTGAGGAAATGTCCGCCATGTTCAAAGATCCTGACAGGTGCAGGCAGACTTGTTTTTGGCTGGTGTTGTCCTGAAGATAGAAGTCCTGCTCCAAACTCAGTAGGCCACAGGGAAGTAGGAGATTCCCTGGTTTATTTCTGTAGACAGACAGAAGCATAATCGTCAGTTTCAAGCCGTAAGCCTCATGCAATCATAATACAAAACTGTAAGCTAAGAGGGAAAATTAAACAGCACGATTGAAGCTAGATCCTGCGAGCACGAGTTGAAAGTCGATGAAGTCCATGAAAATATGACTGAGGTCTTTCACATATTCATTAAAACCCCTTTTAACATCTGTCATGCGCACAACCACATAAAAACAAGCATTGAAACCTATCCGAGTCCGTCTCTTTGACTACATTCCTCTCCTTAGAGCCAACAATGCGTGCCATCCATCTGTGTAGGTGGACAGTCACCACTGAGGAACCACGGACATTGTTTTCCGAAACTAAATAGCAGAGACTCACGGCCACCCGTCACCTGCAAAGTGCCCGGGGCTAATCCACGTGTGCACCATACACACAGCAGCAGGGCCACCGTGGACCACACAAACACTTAACAGGAGATGGCAGTGCATGGACAAACTCAAGGGCCATCATTTCAGAACTGCTCACCAGGGTCACTACTGGACTTTTCAGTTAGATACAGGATCAGTATCAAGCGTACAGTAAGGATTTTCAGCAGCTTCAACAGATTACAACATGTGGCAGGCGAGTCCCACAATAATGAGATGACTGCGTTCTAATAAGCACTGTGAAACCCTTGAAAGAGCACACATGTTAATCAGGCTTTACCTAATAAGCCAATCAATAACATCTAGTCTGCGCTGGGGAATTGCATTAGGATCAACTGGGAAACATGAAGGAAGACAACATCCGGATGTAAGGATTATTTATGAACAGTAAAAGTTCAACCAGCACAAAGTAAAGCTGAGTCTGTAGGTGATGATGGCTGCATGAGAGAGGCAAAGGAGAGGGACCCCGACCCCACAGAGAAAGGTTAACAAATTTGTGCTTAATGATTGGTGCAATGAATCTTGGAACAAAGGGTCTCCAGCAGAGACTGGCAGCAAAGGGGTTACAGCAGGGTGCACTGAAGCGTTCTGCCCGACATTTTGGAAAAGCGTCACATGGGGAAAAAATTCCATATCCTCATGCCATTATTTGGTTCAGCATGTGATAACTATTGTCCCCAAATTGGGAATTACAGTTCGAGAGGGCCGCCATTGGCTTATTGAGCAGAAGCAGAAAAGCTGGAGGAAGGAGGAAGGGCTAAGGGTCAGAGCGTAGTCATTCTAGTTGCTTTCAAAGGCTCGGCTCACTTCTGCTTGACTGACCGGGCTTCATCTGTGCTGACAGGTGTATTGTTTCACAAGGGGATATAAGCTCTGTAATTATCATTGGGTGGAAAGCATTACGCTCTTCACTAAGCAGGACCAGAACTAATTGGCTTTAGTTTTAACTAATGTTGCAGTGTGACTGCTAGGCACACCTTCTGTATCAGGGATGAGTACTCAGACACAATAACCGCTCCACTGAGCCCTGCAGTAGCAAAGTCGCCAGTGCCATAATGAAAATTGCTTATAAAATATAATGAACCTGTGCTCTCTTAATCAAATAAGATAACAGCCTCCAGTAATAACCTATTAATGTAATTGGTCATGAAAGAATAGCCCATATAAGGGAAGAGCCATATTTGACAGAAAGCAGAAGTAGTTGTAGGAGCAGTTCTCACTGAGTCTCTTTGCTCTGCTCGTTCCTCATTCCTTCCTCTTCCATTCGCCTCAGTGCCATTTACTCCTCTCTCCTCCTCCTCCTCTTCTGGCCCCTCCCTCAGTCTTTTTTTCTCTACTGTCGGCTCATTTTCTATGTGCTTCTCCGTCTCGCGAAGGATTCCTCTGGTGGCCCAATTACGAGATTCAGCAGGCAAATTGAAGCTGTTTAAAGCGAGGTCTGCTGGGAAGGCTAGCAGCTGGTGGAGAGAGGCTGCTTGGACACGACCAAACAGTCCTTGTGTTTACACACAAACATAGACATACACAAGCTGTCTGGTACACATGCACCACGCTTTATTAGCATGTCTCTCTGCATTTCAAATCTGAGAGATTCCACTGCACCACAGATTCTGTTTTGTTTTGGTTCTGGACATTTGAGGCTGAAACAAGGGTGGCACTTTTTCAACATGGCTCATACAGACACGTATGCACTTTCGGTGGCGGGTTAATGGTCTCTATTTTTGTAAACTGAATAAGTCAAATCCATTGGTCACACCTCTGCTGATGGCATATTTAATTTGGATCTAGTCAATTAGGCCCAGCTAAGCTCCATATCCTGCTGGCTAGTGCCTCCATTTTGCACTAGTTTATGTCCCTTCCTATGCCAAGAGTAATCCTATTACTGCACACGTACACCGCATGCATTGCACACTCACACAGACAATGTTTACATTTTATGTGTAGAGTATACAGCCAGGACCAGTACTCACAGGTGCAAGCAGAACAACATAAAAAATACAATGGTTTTCTGAAATTATAGGACCCATAGCCCTTTTACACAGTCTGCAGTGTGACAACATCACGCCGGTATACATCAAGAATTATGTGGGAGTCTATTTGGCCCTGGGGCGAGAGAGAGGGAGGGAGGGGTGGAGAGAGTGAGAGGAGGTGAGAGAGGCACACAGAGCCAGCCAGATTAAGGAGAAAAGAAATGTGTTTTTGCATAACAAGACAGACATTTTTTACAGAGTGAGCAAAATCATAAAGAATAAAAGTGCAGACAAATGGGCTGTAGCCAAGCTTATTAATATATTCATAAATCAACAACCACTGAATGTGAATGTGTCAAATCAAACTTTTATCCATCATGATTTCTAGTTCATTCCTATATTTGAGTCAGTGCTCTCTTTGGGAAAATGTGGTCTGTTTTCTCAGGTTCCTATGCCCCAAAGCCTCCCTTCAGTCCTTCCCTCCCTGTTGCAAAAAGACTGTTTATTCTTGTATCTTGTGGATATGTGAAACTGCTGCGCATACACACTACAGAGCTGTGATCAAAGCCTCTTATCACCAGACTAAAGTGGGAGACAGTAACATGGGAAAATCAACCAGGATCACAAAGGGACCCGGGGAGATGTTAATAAACGCCCTAATACCATAATAGTATATTATAGCACTGTTTGAATGTCTGTCTGTGGCCCCTGTCAGCATAAGTTTACTAACAAGCTCAAAAACTGAAGCTGTCATAAGTATCATCCAGACCATTCAGAACATTCACGACTGCTGTCTTTTGTTCTTAATCTAGCTTTGACAATATGTTCATATAAATGTACATCGTTACTACTTACATCCCCCTTCGTGTTGCGATGCTTGGCACTTGGATACGGCTACATGTAGTGCCACTGGCCTTCCATTCCCATATTCATCCCCATACCACCCATTGGACCTGCAAAATATGTTCAGATGTTCACTTGATGTAGACAAAAGAAAACACACTGGTCTTAACACCAGCGAGACTTGACAGACAGCATAGCAAAGGTACAGGGCTTTTCCAGAGCTTGCAGAAATGAGGCGTGGTGCACTATAGTGGGTGAGGTGGGGGTTAAGTCGTCTTGGCAAGTTATCCAAACCTGCTGACTTTGAGCGTTAGATAGGACTTGGGAATCCTTAAAAACAGGGGATAGAAGAGGAGGTGGAGAGAAGCTTAGAGGGACAAACTTAAGGATTAGACCTGATTGCGTGAGAGAGCGACCAAGACTGTGTTAAGTGGCTGAAGAAGCTTGTGTAATGTGACTGCACACAACTGCGAGTGTTCTGTCTGGTCAAGAGGACTGGCTCGGCTACAGCTTAGGCAAATGCCGCTAATAATTAAACAAGTAATGACTATAGGAAAGATATGAGGCAAAGTTTGGAGCGACGCAAAGAGAAAGCCGTACCAGGTGGTCTGATTCCCATGTGCTGCTGGCCGTCCATGACGAAGCCCCCCATTGGCTGGCCATCTGGATTGTAGGGAGCTCCTTGACTTACTGTGGAGAGAGGAGGAGAGGTGGACAGGAGGGGAGGGGCACAGGGATTGGGAGGGAGGGAACAGAGTGGTCAATTAGTGCTTTTAATTAAGGCTCAGTGGCCGGAGTCGGATAATCTGTTGGTCGGTGCACGCACATGGAGGTCGCCTTTGTCTTTTAGGGTCAAAGTGATATGTGTACATACAATATATTCCGTTTTCTGTTTGAAAGGGGACTGGACTTATAATCTATTATGCATTAGAAATTGACTAACATTTCCTACTGCGGAACCCACAGTGAGCATCTATCATCACTAAACCACAGACACAGACACACTTCAATTCATTTCTGTTTATGTTGGTTTAGTCCTAAACATTAGAAAAGTGGCGAGCAGTTATCTCGGAGGACTTTAAAAAGTTGTCGATTGGTCCATAAGGGGCAGATAACCAATGTCCATAAATGTCGATCCAGGAAGTTTTCTATGAAGTGGAACTGCGGCTCTTGAAGTCAGAAGTACTTTTATAGTTATAATTAAATCATTTTGCCTTATTGTATTTATATTTTGATATTCTGGCAGGTTTCCCAAAATATATAGTTTTTTTCCCCAAGCTCAGCACCCAATTTTAGATCCCTGGCCCGGAGGAGCCCCAAGAAAATGTTACAATATGATAAAATCACAGTGACAAAGGCTTCCATATTTGACACACTCTTTTTAAACACTAAGTTAAAACAATATGAGAAGTGTCCTAAACATTCTACTGTTAATACATCTCCTCAAAACAGGTTTTCCAGTAATCTGCTGCTTTCTATAAGTCCTTCTTCATAACTGGGCTCAGAGGGCGCTTAATCTAATAAATCCTGCTTTTAACTGAGCAGCGACGATAAGTGAAACCTGAGAGGGCTCCTCGCTTTTTGCCTGCATCCATTGTTCTGCTCTCATAGAAATCCACTTACCTCCGATTGGGGCAGTGTATGCGGGTCAGCCAAGCAAAAGCAAAAACTTGGCCCCACTGAATGCCTTTGAACTTTACTGCGCCCCTAATGCCACCCTGACCTCTGGCCCCTATTACAGGTAATAAAGTTTACAGCGGTCCAAACCAAGCCGTGCACCAGGGGACTCCCCTCGCGCGCTCTCTCTCAAACAGGCAAATGGGAGAGTGGGAGGGGTCGGGTTAAAAACAGGTCTGGAGCCAAGAAGCCAAACAACGGTCATCCAAAAAAAGAATCGTGCCTAATGTTTTGGTCTGAGCCCGGCCAAAAGGACAGGGGACTCTTTTTATAAACGGACTTTTCATAGTCTACCCCAAGTTTTGGCATTGCCGTTGTAGTTATTTGAAACTTCTGCTTGTTGCACGCATTCAAATCACTGTACATAGTCAGCGTCTAAGTGACCCCAGGTGTACCGCATGTCGACTGCTCTGACCCGACACAAAGAAAATCCTATAATATCAATGACAAGAGACTTGCCTGCACGGTTTGACTGGTCAATCATAGGCTGGACTATTCTCCTCCTGGCGTTGATGAACCTATAAACACAACACAGAGAGGAAATCGGTCAGTGAAACATAACAACACAACACTATACAGCAATATTTTCAGGTATAAGTCTTGGCAGCGAAGACCAAAACAAAACTGCTGCCAACTCTAATTTTAAGAGGATAATATGTCAAAAGAATGCTTCGCCTGGCAACCATGAATTAGTTAAAGCCCCTAAAGAGCTACAGAGAAAGTCGGATCGTTACATCCTTAATAACTATTGTCTTCCAAATAGCAGAGGAGTCGGACTTGTGCAAACTTGCCAAGCCTCGTCTGAATACTGGGGTCTTTGTGCTGGGAAAGAGGGTTTTCTGTTGGAACATGTGGAGCCATCTTCGGAGTATGCCACTAAAATGTATGGCTTTAAAAACACGAATGATGTGTTTTGTCGTTGCCCTAAGTTACTTTTAAATATCTGTGCTTGAGAGTGGACAGGTGACCGGTTTGTGTGAGGTTTATTTTAGTCCATAGTCGTGAGTGTGTTTTCACAGGAGCTCTGCATGCTGCATACGTACCCTCGGACCAACCCCTTTACCCCGTGACCCCCCGTAAAAAGCCACAGTTAGACCATTTAACGTGCGCACTCACACAAACACTCACTCATATTAAAACGCTCTGCTCCTTCTGCATTCTCCGTCTCCTACATTCATTCACACAGTCTTCTTTACCCTCTCACGGAGCCCCTGCCCCGGCCCTGCTCAGCCTTCACCCCTTGTAAAATGACCCTTTGACCTGTAAAGACCCTGAGGAGGGAGGCCTCTTGGGGCTTCTGACTTGATTTATGTGTTCCTGCTGTTTGGCTCACCGGACACTTCCATTTCATCTCCAAAAAGAGGGCAGCATTAGGCGAATTTAAGGGAGACAATGGTGGGACCGCTCAACTTAAAATAGAGCATTTAAGGAGCAAAGAAAAGAGTCTTAAAAGGGGAAAGGTGAGAAATGCATGTGGACTGTTTCTTTTAACAAAATCGAAGCTACGAAAGGCTAGTAAAGGCTGGTTTTGATAATCGATTATTCAAGCAATAACTCCCTTTATTAATCAATTAGTTGTTTATAACACAAACATGATCTTTTATCTCAGTTTGACCCATATAAAGCTGAAGTGAAGTCACCAGAGGCCATATTAATAAGATATATTTTCTTATCAGTAAACATTTCTACAGTCATTACAAGTGCCATGTAATAACTGTGTATACAGCAGATTAATGAATTACTAAAATAGTTGTTGATTATTGTAAAAAAAAAAAATTGTGATGAATCAATTAACCATTGCAGCTATAAACAAATGCATTTCACAGTGATTTCCGTAAACAATATCATTTATGAAACTGAAACCTCAATAAGTATCCTTGACCCTTTGGTGACTTTTCCATAAACTTCCTAAATAACAACACATCCAGCACAGAGTTCTTGGCACAGAAATGTTGTCTATATAATATATGAGTAATTTAAAGGAGGGGAGAGAATGTGGAATGTAAGAATGCTTGGACATGGCAGTGCACCATCAAATGAGAGAGCGTCTGGAGTTTTATCACCACTCAGGACTCGCGCTGTCCTCCCCCACTGCACAGTTGTGTGGGGCTGTGGGAGAGATATGGATGGGATGGAGGTTATGGAGGTTTCAACATTCCCGCCCTGATTTTTTTGCCTTGCTTTGAGTCGTACTACAGTTTTAGATAAAAGGATGAAGTCACTGCCAGGGCCGCCACCAACTTTGACCTGCAGTTCTGTTCGTGCTGCCTATACCTTTTATGGTCTTGTGTTTGCACGTTAAGATAATGTTGAAAGAAAGTTGTAGATCAACATTCTGGAGAAACACTTCCTGTAATGTTGGGGCTTAGTGTTTTTTCTAACTCAAGTCTAAACTGTGGATCATGTGATATCATTAGTAATGTTTGTTTTTATTTATAGCTGCTAATCTCAATAAAGCTGGGGCGCCTTTAATCGTAGTATAATTTGCGTACTAGTGAGAAATAGCCCTATCACTATTTGACGCTTTGGAATGATGCCTGAGAAAGAGCGGACCTCCCTTTTTCACTTTTCTGTCTGAAAAACCTGATCTGAAGATGTGACAGAGGCCAAAGTAGAAATGCATGTAACTAGTAGCACTACTAGTAGCACTTGGTTCTACTACTAACTAGTAGTAGAACCAAGCTGTTTTGAGAGAGAGGGAATGGTTGTCGATAGCAAATGCATTTTATTATACTGCTCCCTTATTTGTGGTTTTAAAGGGTACCTCAGATGTATCTTTGCACTGTCCATAATACATGAGTTTTGATTGTGAAGTAACCTCCCAGTGGTCAACTATATGATTAAACATGGCAGTAGACGTACAAAAATCCTAACCCCATGCCCCTTCGTCTGTCCGGGCTTCCTGTCCCCGTTGTCCCCATATCGGAGGCCAGATGCACCATGGGGCCTGGAACAAAAGGATAAATGCCTCTCATAATAGCAGCCAGGGACCAGCGATGGCGAGTCGGACAGACCAAGGGGCTCTGGTCTGTGAACCAGACACTCTCGCAGTAACCGTTAATAACCCAACAGAGGGGCGAAAACGGAGGAAATGTGTGGCCGAACGACACAGAGGCAGAGAGAGCTCTATTAGAGGGAGTCGGGCTTCACCTTTGGGCGACCCCTGGGTGCTATAGGGCCAGTGTTTATAGCCTGTTCATTCCCCTGCCTCTCATCACGACACAATGAGCTGCACTATTCAGTTTGGGTTCACGCAACAATAGACGGGTTTTTTTTTGCGTGACACATCAGAAGTGGAACTATATGATAAAAGTTAAGAGCAGTAACAGGGCAAGTAAATGTCTTTCAGATTCAACAATATTAATTTGTTAAACAATCTCGATTCATTTATTGTATACAGTCAAAATGTTCTTTTGTACACTTAGTATATATTCAGGATGTAATGGCAAGAAACAATATTTTAGTTAGTATGTATTTGAACTGTTTTGGTGTCAAAGTAGCTACAAGCTTTCTAATGTGTCACACTTTCTGAACTGGCTTCTCAAAAACATTTCCCTTTCCTTTTTTTTTTTTTACTTTTTAAAATATCTGTTAATAATGTTTGCAGTGCAATTTTAGGGGTCCACCTTTTGCCTGTCTCACATAAATTGTGTGAAAAAACCTGGCGCTTAAAGGGTTAGCACATAGATCTGAAGAAATTGTTGTAAGCGGTGTAAAGAGTTTGATTCCATTCTTTGTTTTTGTCTGTTTATCCTGGTGAAATGTCTGGAGTAATCGCCCATAG